>SNQN01000837.1:71747-113951 GCA_008642245.1 Bassia scoparia | reverse complement strand
CGTACTCTTAGTGGTTCCAAGTTGGGTCATGTCTTTGTATTCGTAAAACATTAGGTGATCACCCTTGTTCCTTATGGCTAATTGCTAAGCATTCCAAATCTGCATATACCTTTAAATGATCCCTTATGAATTCTCAATTATCCTTAATGATCTAATAAAAAAGATGTAATAAAAATTAAAATTTGAAACCTTTTATTTACTCATATGTTATAATATGTAAATTTAAATAAGATATTTCATCAAATATCTCATCAAACATCAATTGAAAAAATATATTACTAAATGTGATATTCATTCAAATAATGTCAATCATAAAAACAAAAAAAAGTTTTAGTTAAATAACAAAGAGGTTAGACAATAACAATTAAATTATTATAATTATGTCAATTACTAAATAATAACATTAAGTAATTTAATCCAATAAATTCTATATATATTTGATAAATGTCGCCCCTTAAAGAGCACGTAGTCTTTTATGCAGTCGCGATGCGTTGCGATTTTCTGTTTATATGCTATATCTTGTTTATAAAAATTTGGGCGTGTTGTTACATTTAGAAATACATTTGTGACTTATTGTTTGTATAATGTGTAAAGTTAATGCTGATTTTCTAAACATAAGAAGTCGCTCAATAACGACTAATTGACTTCAACATAGGATTTCTATGTGTGAAAAAGTAGTTTGTGCATTTAGGTCATATTGGTTTGTTTTTAGAAACCAGGAACGAATTATACTTTCAACCCAATAAATTTCGTATTGTTGAAAATCTTTTTACCATTGGCCATCTGCAAATTTTTGTACTCATACATGTTTAGAATGACTGAATGTCGTAGATTGATTTTCTATCTTCAAATACTAAAAACAACTCAAGTTATTACTTTCTTAATAAAAATTTTCTTATCTAAAATGGATTTTAAAGATATAGTAACAAGACAGAAAGTTACATTATCAAGTATACTACATCTAATAATATTACTCTGTATTTTAAATACAATACTTAACTGTGTAGCAAGTTCTAATAATAAATAAATTAATAAATAAAAAACCAACACAAAACAAATCTTGACTTATTGCCAAAACTACTGCTCACAAAAATCTGCGAAACACCAAGTCACCAAATATGTGCATAACGCTATTTCATTCATTCACTTGATTTTTTTTCCTTTCCCCGCCTCGATTTTTCACTTCATATGATTTCATCTTCATAAAGCTACACAACCACCGAAACACGGTAATACGTCAATTTCATTTACATTTCTTTCACAATTGCACGCCATTTATTTTAAAATTCTAGATTATATCCCAAAAAAAATCAAATTGATCAAATTCGACTCATTGCTTAGTTTGTGTATTCAGTCTTCGAATGGTGTATTTTCCATCTTTATCTTCCAATAACACAACATTTAGGTGAGTGATAAAATGGAAGTTTGCTTTAGTCATTCAAATTTCGATTACTTTTAAAAAAATCTAGTGTTATCAAGATTTGATGTTATTTCGAACCTTTTTTCACGATTACAGTCTTCTTTTTTATGATTCATATTCAATGTAAATCATTATTTTTAATGTGTTTTTCATCTTATTCTTCATGGGAAACGGCTTTTTTTGGTGATAAATTTTTCAAACACAGAACATTTTTTTTCAGAAAAAATTCAAATTTAATATGCTAATTAGAATGGTGCGAAAACAGAAAAAACTAAATACTTTTTTCGGAGAAAATGCATATACAGGTGTGATATTTTATAATACAATAATTATACATTTTTTTAATTCAAGGAAATTTTTTTCATTCATATTGTATTTACATCTCACTAGTAATTAGAAAAGTGATATTGTGTAGTAGCTATACACGATTGTTTGCATCATATTACGTCTTATAACAATTAGCATTTTTTTCAACAAACATGTGTGTTGATTACAATACTTGTCATGAATTACAATAATCACTGTATGACTTGTTAAGTGCTCCCCAAAACAGAGTCAATCCAATGGAGGTTATGGTAATGCTGGTAAGTTCGTGGATAATGCTCATCTATGTTGTATTATTGTTTTAGGTTTGTATTTTGTAATTTGATTTTGAATTTTGGTCAATTGGTGTTTAGTTTCATATTTGCTATGTGATGGTATTGCATGTTTTGATATTTTAGCTTCTTGATCTTGTTCTTCTAATCAAATATGTCACTTATATTGAAGTAAGTTTTGTATACAATAAATTAGTTTTTCATTTGCATTTGGGCGCATTCAGTTTTCCTTGATTGTAGTTTAAATTTATTGCTTGATTATCTATATTATGGATATTTTTGATCAATTTCTTTTGAGAATTGGGCATGAAATGGGAATTTTGGAAATAATGTTAATTGGAGTAATAATGACAAGATTGTGTATTTAATCGTGACGTGGGTGTGGGGACTGCAGGGCGGTAGCGGTGATCTGTTATATTTCAGGGACCACAACGGACCTCCCTCCACTTTATATCCATCTGATCTTTTTTTATGTTGTTCTACATGTGCTTTTCCCCAGTGTGGACCCAGGAATTTCAAACTGGTATCTTTTGGTCGTGTTCAATATTCAACTCATTGCAGTTTTTCAATTTATAAGTAGGTCAGGTCGATCTCGAGACTGTATTGCCTCAGACAGTGACGAATTCAGGCTATTATTCGAAATAGTGTGATCGAGTAGTTCTTACTAAATATAAAATGTTTGATTGGTCGTCCAGATAGTTGGGCTAAAATGACGGCTTTGAGTGATGATAATATATTAGGTGGGCCTAGTACAAAGTTTATATGTGCTCTTATCCATGTTTCGTAGTTGTCTCATGAATGCTTATATGATTATTGATTGTCGACTCATCCTGTCTAATTGAAATTTACCTCTATAATGAGGGTTGATATTTGTAAATTTCAGATTCAGAATACTATTGAAGATTCTTGTTTATTCTAGTCGTTATTGTTAATTCATTTTTATTTATGTTGCATTACATTTTGTAAATCGTGCATATTAATTCGGTTTCTGGTAACCATTATTGAAAGATTTTTTGGAATGAACTTCTACTGACATATGACATTACTATCAAGAGCAAACCGATGTCCCTCATAACACATTTTTATTGAAGTTTGCTCGCTCTTTCCATATGTTATTTTATATTGACCGATACGTGAATATTTTCGATATTTAATCCCTACAATTTAGTCTTTTTATCGCCTATAGCTATTATTTATGAAATTATTATTATCTTATTTGAGTTTATATGTTTATTCATTATTTTTATTTTAATGCTATTTTTACTTAACTCCTACTCTATGATAATATAATGTATGTGTGTATTTTTGTCAGGGAATATAAAGAAAATAAGAGAATAAGTATCAAATAGAAACTTTGGTAATATTAACCATATTAGTTTACGTATATGGCATAACATGTAGTGTATAAACAAGGGCAGCAAAATATCCATGAGCAACTACTCCATGTTCAATCTGATGATGAACAATTTGGTTCATTCAAGGCAAATTCAAGCACTTAGAGAATAAAAATAGAAAATAATTATTATTTTTATTTTTATTCTCTATTTATCTCTTGATTTTGCCTTTGATTGAACCCTATTTGGTTACATATCAGATAATGATAAGTATATTTCGCGCAATTAAGATTTAAAAAAGTATTGCAAACGCAAGTGATCAGTACTAATCAGACTCCTATGCCCGTATAACGTACAGAGAAGAATTATGTAACAAAGCAAAGGCAGTGAATAAATACAATCATTTCATATCGAGTAGTTAAAGCTTGTGAAGAGTATATAAGAAGACGATGAAGGTATGAAGGAGAGGAATGAACGCCATGATACCACCTTCGCATGAAAACATATCACTTCTACAATCTACAGCAGCAACTCATCTATAGAACTATGGAAGCAAATAACATGCAAATAGATGCCAAATACAGAGCAAAAAGCTACCTGAAGGCTCTGTCGATCTAGGCAGATCAACCGGTAACATGACCTCTCTAGCATATCGCAAATAGACCGTCCGATATATTCTGCGACCACCATAAATCAAATTTGGCGACGCAAAACTCTTTTGCCGTATTGGCGGTCGCTAATGTCTTTTTTAAAAAAATTATATCTCTCTGATTTTTTTATTAAAAAAAGTGGGGGTGCTTGCTATAGCCCCAATTAGCACAATGTGGGTCGCCCCTGCTTCTCACACTATAGACCCAATGAAAGTATGCAAGCTCCCAAACATGTACAAAAGCAAATTAATAGATAAAAAAATTAGATGGGTTACTTTATACGCTCTATGATAGGAAAAAGCCAATAAAGGATAGAGGATAGAATAGTGAAAAAAGGGTGTGATAGGACCATTCAAATAGAGAATGTAGCAAGTAATTAGAGGACACTCATAAAGACAAATCGTAGCAAGTAAGGGATGTGCACATGCTTGTAAGCTAGGGGCCACTAGCTATGCAATTACCAAAATCCTTACTCACTTCCCAAGCCACCACTTGGGGTAACCATTGGATAAGTTGTGACAATTTATCTTGACTTTTCAAATTAGCTTCATTTTGCTTGGTGGAAGCAATAAACTAGAGCGAACAACATTAAATATTAGCTATGCCTTTCACCACAGTAGTATATGGCAAGCGTGAAGCAGTGATTTATATGGTAAACTATTTAACAAGTTAGTTAACCAATTGAATATAAAGCATACGATAGCTGAATAAATAAGATAGTGAAATTTGTAGTGTGGCGAATGTATACTTTCCGTATCAATGAATAAACGTCAACGACTCTTGATCATCAAAGTAGACGAGAAAAGTCGTCGTCATAATCGTATGGCGTTTATTTGATACGGAGGAAGTAATGGACAATTTGACTTGCCATTGCACTGACCTTAAAAAAGACGGAGAGAGTATAATGATGATGTTGGCATTCCAGAAAAGATGTCACGTGACCACTTTAAAAAGGTGATCGAACCTTCTTAATGGCCATGTTGTCTCAGTTTGAAGAGGGTGACACTGAACACCCTTCAATCTGTACCTGTGTACTATGGTATAAATCACAAAGTGATACGCATTAGGTAAATGTCTCATTAAATGTCTATTGATTGCTGATTCTTTGGGAAATAATGTCAAAGATTGTGTAAGACTCGAAGAAACCCTCATCATGATCCTCTTTTGGTCAATCAAAAAGCCACTCACTGTTCATGATTCTATGCTTAATGTCACGTGTCACCACCTGATTAGGTAGATGCACTCAATTGGGAGTAGTATAATACCCATGATTGCAACTTTCCAAAGGGAGATTCTCTACCTCATCATTTACTTTTTTATCATCTTTATCCATTGTTTGACTAGCATTCAGGGGGGATAATCAAATAGAATGATCTCCTTTTGTTTACAGGTGTGTCTTGACAGTGAGTTGTTAAAAAGACTATGTAAAGATTCTACGACAATATATGACGAAGCCTACCAATTTGCTACGAAGATCATGTGTTGGTCAAATCCTATATTATTGGCTGGTCCGAAACCCCCAATAGATCTGGTATGACGATTGCCATCCCATCCAGTCCATATCTCCTCTCACTGCCAGCGTGAATCACCTCTTTTCAGTCGGAAACCATACAGTCGAATCTGAGTCCCTTAAGCTCCTTTCGACGCTCTAGTTTCAGACGTAGTTAGGAGACTATCACCCCTCATACATCCAAGTCACCATTACACGTTTAACCTTGTAAACAAATCATAGACGATTCGGGAATTCACATGATAAAATAGTCATGACAACAGAAGGATACAAGAAGCTTAAGACCAAAACTTTAATCTCAATAAAAGTTGTAGCTCCTCGATAATTTTATATAGCAAATAATAATGCACAAAGTGAAGTATATGCTGATATCACTTAAATTCAAAAAAATAACTACCTTAATGTTAAAAATATGAATCCATTGAAATCTCAAATATCTAAAAACTTGACAAACGAATAAAATATCCATTTTAGCACTGTATTATCGGATTGATTGCATTATTTATTTTTATTATTTTTAAATAGACTATACCATCTCATTGATTTCAACTCTATTCATGAGAAATTAAACGGCTTATATAAATTGACATTATGTACTATAATTTGGGTTAAATTAGTTACTGATACTAGGATTGTTAGAGTTATCTCCATTTTCTATGGACAATAAAAATCTCGTACGTGGATTGTAATTTTGGGTATATAACACTCAGTGGGTATAGATGGCAGAAGAGTTTGGAAATTCATAGGAATTTTCACTTCCACTAAAGATTGTATGAATTAACTTACCATGTTTCTCCTTAATCAATAAAAATTCATCTGAAACTCTTCAATTCCATGTCCCAACAAAAACAACTTTTCCGGAAATTCATATTGTATACAATGCGAATTAAATCTCCATGACTTCAATCTATTCCGCCAGCAGGAGAATTGAATATATCTTTTTTTTTGGACCAAAAAAAATAAAACGTTTCATCAATAGTAAAAGTCTCAAACGACAATGTACACTTTCTAAAATCTGATAAAAACATTTACCAAAGATACATAACAATCTATGAACTTTTTCGCAAGATATATATCAACAGATTTTTGATCAAATATCGCCTTAAACAATTCCTTCATCTGATCAATACGGATACTGTGAGATTGCGACAATTGGATCACATTCTATCTGTTTAGGCGTTGTTGCATGTTATTGAGTTTGTATATCCTGTCGTCTTCCAAATAGATGTCCAATTAATAATTGAAACCAGACACACCAAGGATTAACAAGGATGTAGCATATATCGAATCAAGTACACACTAATTATATTTAAAACAACTCTCCACACTAGTTCTTGAGGCCATTAGCCATTAGCCAACGGTTTAGGATTGGAATCTCTGTTTGTATCCTTTATCTGCCATGGAGGACGAATATTACCACCGATAGTGCCAAAAAGAGGGCACATAAGTCTCAACAAGGTCTCTTCCTTAGAAAAGAAAGAGAAAGGGGGAAAGATACCAACTAACCTCATAATTGCAATCAAATAAAAAAATCTCATGAGGACATCTTATTGAAATCAAAATATTTAAATCTAAAATAAGAAAGCGTTGCTTGAGACAATGTATACAACAAATTCGTAAGGACGTATGGCGGCAAAAATCCAACTGTGTGCTCCGGATGAGCGTGACTGGTCGATGCATAGGCCCGTGGAATTAGTCGGGCGGTCGTATGTCTTTCAAGTTATTATATGTATGTACCTTATTTAAGATTTATTAACTTTATCTGAAATTATTGATACTTATTTTGTAAGCAATAGAAAGTAAATAAGATGACTTAGGTGTTTCGTTTGCAGGTTCTGTGAGCATGCAGAACATTGAAAGTTCCGCGAGAATTTATATTCTCGTATTGTAATTGAAATTCCTTAAGACAATACTAAATTGGGTTTGAGCTCTGTGCACGAGAAATATGTTGAAGTTGAAATTTCCCATTGAGAATTTGAGAATTTCGCACTTTACCTAAGTAATTAGAATTCTCCCATTTGGTTGGAAGTTGACACTTTCTAGGAAATTTAGAAAGTACTTCCCACTAAATATTGCTAACCACAAACAACTACAATATTTAGTTGGCTAACACCTTGGGACTATGCGGGTTGGCTATTTCTCTTGACATTTGAGTTGTTCTTGGTTTAAGAATACATTAAATTTCAATATTATACTGTTCTTTCTAATTTATTACACAAATTATTATTCTATTATTAAGTTGCTAAAAGGGTTGTCTAACATTGGGGATTAATAAAATATTTCCAATATCTTTTTTTTTATTTCAACCCTTCAACTTTCAATGTTGGTTTTTTTTGTCAACCAAACATACTCTTCTAATTAGTAAATAGGATAATCCGAATTAGCTGCTCCGGTTTCGATCAAATAAAATATAAATTTGCTGCTAAACAAATATATAGAAACGCAGTTCTCCGCATTATGATATTTAAATAAGTCATTGATTCTAAAATAAGGTTTATTTTCCACAAAATATTTTTTAGGAAATCAAAGAGTCATGTTACATTAGCTTATTTCAGTTCAGTTAGTTTAAATCTTAACCCAATTCTTCTATCATAAATTATTAATTCAGTTCAGTTCAGGTTGTTTTCAATATGAATGTAACACAGAGGCCTTTGCCAAGTGAATTAAATAATAATATAAAATTACTCAAAATACCTTTATTAACTTCATATTATTTTTTACATTTTTTATGCTAAAATTAATAGTGTGTTAGGAGAGAAATTGGGAGTGGAGATTGCTTTAATAATAGTTAAAGATAGATATATAATAGTTTAGGGCCCGTGCGATGCACGGAGTTAACTAATTTATTAATTAAAAAACTTAAAAAGATAATAAATTTGTAATTTATATTTTGTCAGATAGAATCTAAAACGATTTTGTTTATATATTATGTTAATAAAAAATATAATTGTTATAACGGGTCCTAATTTATGTATACGGACCTAGGTCCAGGACCCGTGCATGCTATATCTCCAAGACCATGCATGCATGCATGGGTCCTGCATCAATTTACAATTGTGTTTATAAAATATTATGATAAATGTATTGTAAGTAGAATAATACTATTATGATATAAAAAAATTTGACATTAATTGTTTTAAATAAAAAGATTTCTTTAATGGTGTTACTCCGTAAATAGATTGATGTATGTAATTTTGTAAATAATTTAAATATAGATAAGTAGATAACTTCTAGAATTAAGTAAAGACATTATTTATTATTATTTAGATTTGGATTTAATCATATGTTATATAAGTAATTTTACCAAAAAAAGAAATAAAAAGAAAAAAGGTTCAAAATTATAAATAGTGGTTAGTGGGTAGTTTTGTACTCCCGTCATTTGACTAAATTCATGTTATATAAGGAATTCCGATACATCGTGGAATAATCAATATATAGAATGAGTATAATCACGTTTTAAGAATTTTAGATTCAATCTTTCTGTATAAAATTGATTTACGATTTATCATATGCGTTTTAATAAAAATTTTATTTTTGCAAATAAATGTATTGTATAGTAACGGAGTAATAATATTATGATATATAAAAGAAAATGTCTTTGTGTGAATTTTTGCTAAAATAATAGATTTCGTTTTGATAAGAAGAATTTCTGGAATTAGTAAAGATATTAATTATAGTTATAGATTTAATTAATATATATAAATAATAAAATAATTTTACAAAAAATAAATAAAGAAGGAAATAATTTGAGGGAAATTTTAAACCAGGACGCGTTCATGGACTCTGATTTTTGCTTTAGTATATGTTTTGATTGATGAACTCATTGATATTATCTTAGTTATCTGAACTTATCATATTAACGCATTTGTCAACAAACATGGTATTGATTGAAATTGGACTTCTTAGGAGTAAGATTGAGAAGTTTAAGATACTCTTTTGAAACCTAAAGAAATCCCACAAAAGACCATCAAGCAGAACGTGGCAATCGTTGGGCTTAGTTGATTTGGGGCTTTGGTTTGAGTATCCTTCTACACAAAATCATGCCAAATGTGCAAAGGATTTTACATGTCATCTCTACACTTTAAATTGAAACTTAATTAATCTGCCAATAATTCACATTTTACAAATTTCTCCTTTTCTTCTATTAGATTGCTCTAATTATTTTATAGTGCTAAAAAAGGATTATTTAATTTATTAACTCCTATATAAGAAGACAAGAGTTTTATTTTTATTTTTATTTTAATTTTTTTCAAAGCTAAAAATTAAGCTTGTCACGCCCACTTCGTGCTCTTTTTTGGGATGGGTTGAGTTACATTACGTCTTTCATATAGAAAATTCATTACTGGAATACTACTTAACATTAATCGCATTGAATTTCGTTCAACTTTCATTACGGTCTCTTCAACTCTTTGGATGCTCGAAATTCCTCACTTTTATCATTCTCACCATTAAAGCTTACAAACTTTGGCAACAATTCCTAAAATCGTTCAAACACTCACACAACCTAGGCTCAACTAATCTCAAATTTTCGTCCAAATTATCCGCAGTAGCTGTTGAAATCGTTGACAAACAACAACACCCAAAGTAGGGATAATTGAAGCCTTTTTCTAAGGATTTCTCTGAAATGATAGAAAAAGGGGTAATATAGACAGTCCATACTGGGGCTTCGAGTGTTTATCTGGGGTTAGGCTAGAAAAACATGCAAGAGAAGTTATAAAGGAGTTACTGTGTTGAAGAATGCTGATTGGGAAGTGAAAAAGGAAAAAGTTGTTTGGTTAGGGTAAATGGGCAGGAAAATACCAATTGAGGATTGTTTCAGGGATGGAAGAACTGATTCTGGGAATGTGTTAAGGCTAAAACAATATGAAAAATCTTCATTTTTGAGCCAAGATTTAGGTGTCATTGAGTAAAATCTGTTAAGAGGAGTTTAGAGTGCATTCCAGAAGAAATGGAGGTTGCAGATAGATGGAGAAGGTCAGAAGGCAATTGAGGTCTGTTGATGATTTTGGATTTGATGGAAATTGTGGAATAATTGGGGATTTGTTGCAGAAAAAGGCACAAGCTGTGGATTGGATTTGGTAGAGCTAAGATATAAGTTGATGCCTGGGCTCGGTTTTCGCCCGGGATTCGGTAGCTGGTAGCATCCTTTAGTGGTGGATGCAGATGAGGTGTCTCTTGGGAAGATTTTGTTCATTTGTTTTTACTGATTTTTTTTATGTTCATTCAGTTGGGCTAAATTTAGGTGATAGTTCAAACTTAGTAACCGCTGTTCTCATAATCATGTGAGCTTTAGGAAGTTTGGTTACCTTGTATAGACATGTTTGATTTAAGATGATGCATTGTTTTTTGAGAATTGATGGAATAGGCATAAATAATATTTAATGAAGTATAAGCTTGTAGTGGAGTACAAATCTGCTAACAGTTTTGGTGTTACTTGAACAAGATTACCAAAGGAAAAAAAAGTACTCATGAAACAACCAGATGGATGTGATAATATCATATACGTGACTCATTCCTTTGTTTGTAGTTGTTGGTGTAGTGTTGAGCTTCTGATAGCTTTAATGGTTGTGTCATAAGGATCGGACTTGCTGCTTTAGTGACACTAATCACTTGAACTTGACACATGAATGGTTGAGAGATATCTGAACTCGCTGGAAGGCAATTCATCATATTCATGAAGAGCTTTCCCTGATCAACTTTGTATTAAAATTGTTGAACAGAAATGGTGTATCTAGACATCGTCGGAAACTATTCTGACTATGTTATTCTACAGGCTTCTTGGATCGAACTCAATTTGCTGCATGGGAGAAAGCAAAGAGGAAATTGGATCAAACAAAGGGACTTAATCACGAGTTGGTGCAGGAGTGAGTGCTGGCAGCATCTACCGCAAGAGAAAGGTAAGTGATAATCGTATTTTTTATTTACACAATTTCTGTGTTAAATTGAAAAGTTTTTTGAAAAAATGTTCATTTATAGAAATCGGAATATAGGAGGCATTGTGTTTTAACCTTCCTATTGCCATTGTGATTCTGTGTTGTGCGCAGCTTCGATGGTAACTTGGTAATCTTTGAAGTAATATTTAATTTCGGTGGGTTTCTTGAGCTTGACTCATCTATACTTATCTAGGGGATGGGTGAAATGAAAATTATTTCTCACCACCACTTACTTACTCGTGATTAACCTTAAGACTGATAAGGTGCTTATAGAATCTTGAATTAAGCCACATCCCACATGTGAGGCATTAGTCTTTGTAAAATGTAGTTGCTGCTGCGGCCCCATACGGTTCTGTGCATGTCGAATCTGATTCTGGAATTCACGTGTAACACCTTGGTCTCGTACGTAAATGTATCATTTGTACTTCAATCAATATGACCATTGAAACTTCTTAAGAAGCTGTTTTTTTGTTAAAAATTAAATTCATTGCAAAGTCTTTGTTAGCAGCTCAATTTATACATACGTGGTTGCATTTATTGACGTGTCGCAGATTTTAAAATTGCTATCTAGTTGTTTGTGTAGATTTAAAACTTCAACTGTCATTAAGGTTCATTTTGTGAGTTTCCTGTGGAATTGTCTGTTGACACGAACTAGAAAGCTTCAGATGAAGATCAGTTGGAAAAGCATTTATAAGAAGCAAATGAAGTTAGATTCCCTGACCTAGCGCAGAGCGGCGATGATGGTTGCAACTATTAACAACTTGCAATTTGGCTATGCGATAATGGAGAAAATTTGCCTGCCTCTTATCTTTTATATGAATGAAAAGGTTATTAATTTATTTTTCTTTAGCTTGTGGCCATGTGGTGGGTGGGGATAATTCCACTGTTTGATTGGATCATCTAATTCTAATCCATGTAGGTACTTATTCACAACGATTTACAATTAAAGAGGGGAAAAAATGCTAAAATTGGTCCTAATGGTGTGGGAAAAGTCACTTTATTAACTACTTCATGGGTTTGGAGAACCCAACCTCAGGTGAAATGAACTAGGGGAACAATGTATACAAATTATTTGAACAAAATAGGTATTTCTCCATTGCCTAATCCTAGTTAAAAAATTTCACGTTCGCTTTTTCGTTTTGGTCTTGTCTGTAAGTTCTTTCAATACCTATAAACCATGCGATGTTTAATTTTCAGGCTGAACCATTGGATTGGATAAGACGGGCTCCGACTGTAAAGAAGCTGCAGTAGGATAAGTACTGCTCGATAATAAAAAGGTCTTTTAGGGCGTTGCAATTTCAAGTCTGATATGCCTTGATGAAGGTTTCCCTTTTGAGCGGTGAAGAAGGTAACTGGTCAGATTAACTAATTCTTCTTCAGCTCTACGTTTAAATAGCATTTCTTATCCATTGGGAGGTTCATTCATCATTTTGCTTCTTCAGGCGCGCTGGCTTTCCTGAATTCATGGTGAAGTCACTTTGCTTGTTCTTGATGACTACTAATCATTTGGATATAACCTACAAAGGAAATGCTGAGGTATGATTTTTTTATTTAATAACTTTTATGTAATAGTACTCACGTATAACAATTCTTATTCTATTTTGTTCGAGCTATACAAGAGTATCAGGGTACAGGCATTAAGTTTCCAGGACCGATACTCATTCTCAAATAAGTCAACAGAGTGATTGAGGTTAAGGATGGCTATATCAAGACAGTGAGCGACTACAATGTAGTTTTTCTCATCCATAGTTGACTGTAGTTATTGTTCAATAGGTTCTGTTGTGGTTTCTTGTGTCATTCAGCTCTTTTTCATTGAATACCGATCATTTTCAAGCTCCACAGCTCATAAACGACTAAAAACATCTTTGCTATTCATTTATGATATAAAAAAATGGTTTACAGTTTACACAAAGT
Source organism: Bassia scoparia (assembly GCA_008642245.1). Lineage (NCBI taxonomy): Eukaryota > Viridiplantae > Streptophyta > Magnoliopsida > Caryophyllales > Amaranthaceae > Bassia > Bassia scoparia. The sequence continues at coordinate 100,594 of SNQN01000837.1, read as the reverse complement.
ATAACAGGGTTGGACCATTTACTCAAGAGCATTGCAGGATCTATATGGGCTCCAAATTTGCGGTCGCATAATTTGGAGTGCGGATTAGCGTGCCGATTGCAGCATAACCACGTCTAATTAAATCTCTTTCATTTTTTTTTTCCCACATTTGAAAAGCTTGGTTTTATGCAAATTGTAGTTGAGCTAACCAATAGTTTGTTGAACTTTAGTTCTACGAGTTCCAAATGAGCACATCGATTTCTTAGTAACATGATTTTGCTACTGAGATTAAAAAGGCTAGCCCTCCTTCTCCGTTAAATGCTATATTCTATGATATGCATATCCATGAGTGACAGGATCTGTTAGAGACGAGACGTTTATCGATGTACGTGTTCTCTTTTTGGGTCTTGTAATCCTACCTCTTGAGATAACTTAGAGGAAACAAAAAAAAAAATACCAATGTACCCGTTACCTTCAGTTGCCTGCTGACATGATACTTAAGACTACAGACAACGTTCGTATTCCTCGCTCTTCCTCTCAAAAACCGCATGTGTATACACCACCCAATATACAATGCCAGTAATTATCCATGACCAATATGTAGTTGTCTTTTGCAGTTTATTGGTCGATAGAAGGAGTTAACAAGTTTTTGTATGAGAAACCTTAACATGTCACGACATTCTTTCTTAGAGTTTTGTGCAAATTTGGATCAAAATTCTCGCCTCAATCTCATGTCTTCATCCTGATGGTGAAATTGACCCATATAATAGGCCTTTAGCTGGAGTTGCGACTGTGTTGTGTGTATATTTTGCTAGATGTAAAAATATCGTTTTGGCTGCTACTGCGTTAGACTAATGCATCTTATGTTGAATAAGTATCTTAAACATGACATGGTCTAAAAAAATTTGATGGAATGCAGTATTAATTTGGAGACAGAATCTTGATGCAAGCAGAGGGACTGACCGTGAGGCAGAGCTTGAAGAAAGAATTCAAAGTGAAAGCAAAATCAAAGAGACCAAGGTAGATTCATGTTATTAATACATGATCTTTGAACGTAGACCCTTTCTTTCTCTCCAAGTTTGGAAAACCTTTTTAAATTAACAGGCTAGAAGGAGGTAGGAAGAAAAGAAAATGTTGTAAGACGTACGCCTGCTCACCTTGCTGCTGGGGGCTCCAACATCCCCTAACCGTAAGAGAATAACCTGGTTGCCGTAAAATGAGATCAATGTGAACCACATAAAACCGATTTGACAGAAGTTGTGAGCAATACTAAAGAACAGTTACAGTTTCACTAATTTTGGCTAAATACAATTGAACACCGATACATCTACTGATCTACTCATTACGTAAACAACCCAGTGCTGCTACTCTGCTAGACATCGACAGCTAGTGGGCATCAAACTCTGCAACAACCATTAGATTTTAATTGCCCACCAGGTCAATTATGTTTTTTTTTCCCAGGACAATCCCATTGCTGTAATTGACTAACTATACTGATCGTAAACTGATTTAGCACCCATGTAGGTGAAAGGTGATACACCATCAGAGATTCAGAGCTCTACCTTCAATAAGCATAATTTACGCTGCATAGGATTAGGAAAAGGGAGGGAGGGGAAGGGGGCAGGAATAAGATAGATACAAGTTTATTTACCTTCATTCTTGATACTCAATTAACGAAGATAGTAAGAATTTAACAAAGATTACATATGGTTTGAGCCTAAAGCTACATTTTACACCCATCATAAATTACATTTTTATTCCTACAAATTATTCCCCTCGTGGGATACATTTGCATATTCACGACAAACAGGTTACTCAATGACTCTCACCTCAAATACACAACCCACAACATCTTCATAACTTGTCCTCGAAAATACTGGACAACAGCAACCCATGGACAAATTCTGATCGCCTTGCCCTCTCCTCTTGATCTTTGATCGACAAGGGTATTGATTTTACATGCCTGTCACCATTTTAAGGTAAGACAAACTGACAAAATTATTCAGCTTATATAGCACGAAAGATGGAAGACAATATGCATTTCAAGGAGAGCCATTTTGAGTATAAATTCTGACTACACCATTGTATTTTAAACTTAAAGAACAAACTGTCTCACAAATGCAATTGCAACAGTGAAAAATTCAAGCCTCGAGCCTCAACACTCAAACATTCTTTCCCACAAAAACTGCATGGCCTCTTGGATAAATCACTCTGATCCAGCCCCTCTAAACATAGTTTAGAAGAGTGCAAAATAATTAGACTATACAATTTGGTTCCAAACAACTTCAACAAACTAATTATATTTTACAAGCTTCCATATTCTCGTAATCATGCTTCTCCCAATCTTGCATCGGAGCCTCAAAACCTCACAGCATTGGAAACCTTGGAGAAAATAGCCAGAAAGGAACGGATCTATTTTGCTTACATCAGTTGCTCACAGATATTTTATGCAGCTTGCATTAGTCCACAGCTCAAAATAAAGGTCTATTCTAAATTTTAAAATAATAAGACGCACTTTATGTAAGAACAATTTAAGAATTTAAATAGATGTGTTGCTGTAAACTTTCTAACATGGCTAGAGTAGTTTATACTTCTTATTGTGCAAACTGCAAAGAGGAATACTTCTAGTGGGTAAAATGTGAGCAGTTTTTCCCCCCCACCAAAATAGAGTAACTGATAGTTTTTTTCAACAAGAAATTAAGAAATGACCAGAAGCAATCACCCCTATACAATATGGCAACCTCTGATAGTTAAGATATTAATTCTCTCTAGTATACCCTAGATTTTAGTTAGAACTTATTTATTTGCTCCTACCTTTAAAATTTCAAGTCCCTGTTGTTCCCTTATGCCATGGTGATCATATCAAGAAACATCGCCAACATCTCTTCAAAGGATTTTTTTTAATTGAAAAACGCTCAAATATAAACAAAGTTTCTTTTCCTTATCAGTAAGCCTTAATGAAGTCTTCCATCATGCAAACCCCTTTAACATCTTAATGATTCATCAATGCATAAACACCTTCAACAAAAGATATTGGTATTATTGGTCTGACGCATGTTATGGATAATTAAGAGCACAGTCGCATTCCGTTCCTTTCAGAATGCAGTATAGCCTAAGAACAAACAGCCAACGCTTAGGCATGGGTTACTAATTGTCTACATATAAATTAACCCACAATGATCTATGTGCTTAAATTTTTGGCTAAAACAGTACCTTAGAGCATAAAAATTACTATAATTGCCATTTTTTCCAAAAATTACTAGTTAATAACCACCTTCGACAAATAGTACGCATAACTAGAATTAAGAAAAAATTATAAAACATTAAAACTATAAACAACTGAGTTTTTGCGAAGGGTTATCAGCTGAAGGTGTTGTAAAAGTTTGCTGACACTAATTTAATGGCATGCTCACAATTAGATTAGCTAGTGTTCACTATTTAATGGCATGCTCACAAATTGAAAAGCAAATTGATTCAAAGTTTTCAAAAAAATAGATTTTTTGTTTTTTCATCTCTCTCTAATAAAAGTCTAGCTCCACCCTAAATAAATATGTTTTTCACCAAAGGAGAACAACCCTTACCAATCCCATATTAGAGACATTATGAACATTCTACTATGCTCCTAATAGCATGTTCTTCTATGGTTCACTTTAAAAATGCTATAAACCTCTAACACAAATGTCTTCATCACACAACATGTCCAAACCACACAAAAATATTCTTAAATACATGAAATGTCTTAGAACACAAAAACTGTCTAAACCATATGCACAAATATCCTAAATTAAATGGGAGCATTATCCTCATTGTACTCGAGGAGTAAGAGGTTGTTTGGTGCATGTCAATTCCCTAGGAAATAACAAATTGTTGTTGTTTTGGTTGACAAAAACATAGGAAATTAAAAATCCTTAGAAGTGTAAATTCCTACAAAGTGTAGGAAATTATTTACCAAGCCCCTCCTTGGAAATGCAATTCCGTGTCCAATAGAAATTACTATGCATTTCCAAACACATTTTTATTTCCTAGGAAATTACTAAGGATTTGAATTCCAAGGAAATAAGAATTTCTGTGGGAATAACTTCCCATGACAACCAAACGAACCAGTCATAAATCCTTGTAGATGACTCCTGAATAATCACTTTTGTTCATGTTTAGCCGACCTCACTAGTTACTACTAGTTACTACTGACAAATGACAAGTGACAATGCCCTGATGCCCAAGATTATTTCTCAACTACTTTTACTTCAATCAATCAATCATTCATAGCCTTAATCCATATGTGGGGTCGGCTAACATGACCAAATGTGATTATTCCGGGAGGTCATCCACATAAATTTTCTCCTCCACTCCCTCCGGTCGAGACCTCACTCTCTTGCAATCCAACTGCTCAGATCTTTTCTACTACTTTTACTTGTTTGTTAAAATAAATAAATAAATAAATTGACGCCATGGCATTCTCATTGATGCTCCTGAATTTCAAAGACCAAAAAAAGCATACCCGACATCCCTTTACCTCACTATAAGCAAACAATGAATCATATAACATTGGTTGCAAATAGAGAAAGTAGCTCGATTCTTATTATATGCATGTATTAAAGTTTAGATGCAACAAATGTTTTTTTTTTCCATATTAAGATTAATAAGTCATTTCTCTATTCTCTCCTCATCACATGCTTTTCGATTTCTCTCTATCTATTTAAACTCGCTAACAAATTTTGCCTAAAATTTGTGTACATGAGTTTGTTGTATCTAAAAAGACAACGAAGTACAATATTATAAGAAAACAATATATTACAGATTTGATGAAATAAAATTTTAAACTAACATATCATGAGTGGTCTGGTATTATTGTCAAAGACTTAAAGTAAATTTCTAAAGTTAAAGCAAGCCTTTATAGTTTCAAACAGATGGAGGATAAATACAAAATCTACTTCAGTGTAAATCAATAGCTGTTAAATCATAGCCCTTATGAAATAAAAATGGCATAGCAAGTCAGATAAGAAAACTTATATYAAGGACAAAAACGAYGACCAAGATAACATACTAACCTTTCTCGTACAATCRCCTCTTTGCCTTTGTTTGCTGAGCTTGTATCAGCTGATGATCGAGACTGMGAACTCACACTATCATCAGCCATAGGCAATATAAAAGATGACAATAGAGGATCAGGTGCAGCATTGGATGACGACATTATACAGGAAGAGCCTCCAAACAGAGACTGTAAGTTTCCTTCCTGGAGTTCTTTTCGCAACATAGAAAGTGTTGAATGWGATCCATTTTTACGTGATTTCCTCTTGCGCTGAACGTGATTTTTAGTCAAGGACCTCGATTACATAGAATATTCTCGACATTTACTGATTCAAATAAGCCTAATAAGGTTCTCAATTCTTACAGCATCAACAAGACAAACACTTCCCTATTTCTTGAGGACCATATAGTTGCCCTTTTTTWAAAAAAATGTAAACAATATTGAATTGTAAAGAAAGAGGATGTTTGTTCTAAAATTTAAATGCAATTTTTACAGATTAGCAACTTCATAAATTATTCATTCAAAAAATAATTGAAGATATCAATTATCATTAATGTTATGGGGATATTAGAAGCGGTTATGCTGCTGATCTACATTTATATTGAAAACCTTGTTCGTCTAAAGCAAATCTGTGCAGGGGACTTCTTGCCAACTATTCAAGACACTTGTGAACTGGCTGTGGCTAATGGAATCATGAAGGGAACTATAGTTTTTTTCGTTTTATTCATATTTGACCGGTCGGAGAACTCTTAGTCATTGATGGTTTGCGTTGTATCGCAACACCCATTCAATAACAAATAGGGCATATAATTACATCATGAAAAAAGCAGAAGAAAGGGCAATATCCTCTCACACACAATCATACTAAAAAAGGATATTTAAAAAGTGTAATCACCATGCTGCACATGTGATATGGGCTACACAAATAATCACCACACCTCACCACATCAAATATAGAGACAACGACTATGGGACACGATTTACCTAAAAATGACCAAAAAAAAAAAAAAAAAAAAAAAGAAGGTGTGACGTTATGTTAAGACCATTTAGAAAGGAAAGAGGGCAAGACCAGAGTAGACGCGAGAGGTTTGAGATTGCAACAAGCGGAAAGCAAGAAGGAGTGGATGAGAAGGGAAGATCTGAGGGAGAGGGAAGATTACTAGGGAGAGGAGCAGAGCAAGAGTAGAGGGGGAGAACAATCTTTTTGGACTCTTCTGTAGTGGAATTCCGTGTTTGGGCGGTGAGTTTAATGAGAGTAGAGAGCAGTAAGGAATTATTAGATGAATGGCGAGTGTTCACCAATAAATTAAAACTGAGATAACCTTACAATACGTAATAATTCTTTATACTGGTGAATCCTCAAGATGTAAATACACAATAAAACTAACAAGAAAAGAGGAGATAGTTTTAACTATAAGTGCACCCTCAAAGTTGCTATGTAGACTCATATGCCCAGCCCTAGATGATTTCACTATCCTATCATTAGTACTCTCCGAGTGTAAATGATATATTGATATTCTGAATGATATACGCAAGTAATTTTTTCGCCTTTGCATGGATTAAAGTCATAAAATGCTAACCACTTGCTTGTCAGTTATAAACACGTAGATGTCTCAGTCGATAGATAACGTGTTTTTCAGTTATTATCAAGCTCTACAAGAATATCCATTAAATTGCCAACGAATCCGTTTTACGATTTAAAACTAATGGATGTACAGGTCGAGGAATGCGTACACATAACTAATAGTGCCCCCCTAAAAAGTTGGTCAAGAAAATAGATATGATTGGTTTCAGAAATACAAATTTCAGCACTTGGTTGAAATAAAGTAATCCATTTAAATTTACATCAAAGGTATGTTCAAGGAAAATCTTGATTATATGACTTCAACTTTATAAAATTATACAAGGGTATCCAACAACATTAAAGCTCAAAAGATAATGATTAGTTTAAAATGATCTTCATGATTGTTGGTACGTCTCGTGGCATTCGTGGGATATTAGGTGACAAAACTAATATTCCTTCATTGAACAATTGAAATCGTTTAACTTGGAACAATTTAGTCAAGACCCTATGCCCCTATGCCTATGCGCTAATGCCTGCAGAAAACACTAACACGTAGTTGTTACTTATCATTTTGTTAATTTTTTAAAAAGATACGGGTAGAGGTAATCAGACTGAGAAGAAAATTTAACACTGATGCACAAACAAGGTTCAAAACTTTCAAGATTTATAAACCACATCCCTTCATGGTAGTAAGGAAGGCAGGATTGGAAGAACCAAGAAAATTATGGAGTAATACATCCATGTTAATCTTAAATTAACCCATGTAAGATTGGGTCAATTCATGTCAGCCTCAGCCCGTAGGATAGACAACTCAAACTAGTTCATTTTTCTTTTAGGGGTATTTGAAATAGGAACAAGGGAAAAAGAACTTTCTTTGTAAAAATGTTATCAAATCATAATTGTTGCTGCCTGATGGTCTCAAGCGAATTGGATGATATGTAAGAAATTTTATTATGTTACTAACATTTATCGATTATGAGGCGTCGAAAGAGAAACCTAACCCAAGTACAATATATCCTCCACCAAAGCTCCCCAACCCAAGTAGCTGCTTCCTCTATTTCCTGACCTTCACAATTCTTTAAAAATATAAAGTACCACCAAATTGTCCAAAAATCATAGTCATTCCTCTCTCATTTTAGCCCCATCCATAATTCAACTTTTCAAGTGATTACTTACCGATCTATATAGGCTTAAATAAATTTAGAAACCCAAGGTCAATAGATCAATCCTTTCAAATCTAAAAACTTCAAGAACTCGCATTCAACTACCTAGGAAATCACTTTTGGCCTTTATTCAGGAAGCATACACTGAACATATAGAACTGTGAAGGGATGAAAGGATTGAGTGGTACAATTGGAAATAATGATTTCAAATTCTTAGATGAATGCTAATCCAACAGAGGAAGGTTGGTCCCGTCTCCGTGAAGGGTGGTGAGCTAGTCCCACAGCTCAAAAGTGGTGTAACTCGTGTAGTGGTTTCCAGATGTATAGGATCGAACTTGCCTGAATAAATTACCAATATTGAGGATTGTCAAAGTCAAACACTTAGCAATTGAACTTTTGAAGCATTGAAATAACTTGTTAGAAGTTAGGGAAGTAAACTAAAGAAAGGAGAAAGAATCAGATAGACTCTATACGCTCTACCAAGCACTATGAAGGAAAACGAGGGAATTTCCGTGGCTTTTCTTCCATGTCGAAAGCTTGCATCATCAATAAGTCTACAAAAGTTAAAAACTAGACAAGCTGCTTTGCACAACACTCCTCCCATCAATGTCATTAGTTTACCAACATAGTAACATACAACTGATCTTCTCTCAAGCCAATAAGAATGCCCGTTGCAATGTGGTAATAGTAGATCACCCAATAACAAGTAGCTTGCCACTTGCATAATCAAATTATACAGTTAAACCTAATACAACATTATCCTTTCGCATTTTGGTCGTATGTGTCACTTCATTTTCAATCAATTTAACAGCTCAACGAAGACGGAAAGAGTATAATCGCACAATTAACAAGAATCTCATTGCTGGAGTATCTGCTCGGAGAATAAAGGGTATAGATTTATAAGAACTAACATAAAGGCAGCTACCAAAGCTACAATTAGTATCCACACTTTCTAGCATAACAAGAACAAAATGGAAGATTCCAACATTCCCAAAATTAATTAACAAAATAAGTGAAGTTCCAACTTTCAGAAAATCTAACAATAAGAAAAAAGAAGGAAAAATACCCCATTTTTGGCTTCAGTAAGGGTGTTCATCATCAGTGGCAGCACAATCAACAATATGAAATACCCGCGCAAAACGGGCATGGAAAAAAACTTTTTCTCCCTTCTTTTAATATCATCATCTCCTTCAATCTCCCAAATCCCATAAAAACATCTGCAATTTCCAAAATTCACCAGTACCCAAATAAATCGACATTTTCCGAAGATAATTTCCATTTTCGTAAAATTTTACCTGATCGAGTTTGAAAGCAGATGTGATACACTTAGAAACAGAAGAAAACGCGCATTCCAAGAATAGGTCCATAATACAACAGAAGTCAAAATCAACAATCGATAAGTAAGTTGGAGTTCGCGCAGAAGAAAATAATAAAAGCAATTACAGTGATTCTTCGATTGATGATGATGAATGAGATGATGATGAATCGAAATTAGGGGAATTTGATTGAGGAAATGAAATGAAGGATTAGAGTTGGGCGGTGAGCTAGAAATAAGGTTAGGAGAGAGAAAAGGCGGTGGCTGTTGAAAAGTGAGATGAGAAAGAAAGTAAATGCTGATTGCAAATGAAGTCGCCCTATTCTTATACTGTTTTTTTTCCCACTGTTTTATTTTATTTTAAATTTTTTGGCAGCAATTGCATTTGTAATGGTAATTTTGATTTGACAGAAAAGCATGAAAAGATTGCATTTTAGTGTATTAAATTGGAGGGTTTGATTATGATTTTTGTTTTTTGTTGTTTGGATTCTACAGCTTTCTTGACCGGGCTCATGTTACCCATTTGGGCAAGCACACTACACTTTTCTCTTCTTTTTATTTTTTTTTTTTCCAAATTTTTAGTTGGATATTGTAAAATTGCGTGCATGAGTTTATGATTCATGTTTGTTTTAGTTTAGATTTAGATTGAATAGTGTAGTGTGAAATACGAAGTACTTTGTTTTGAGGGCGTGTTTCAATTGTTTTTAATTGTGGGCGTGTTCGATCCCATTTCAACTTGGATTATTTTACSAACTAATTTATATCACTCTTTTGCAATCTTTTCATCTTTGTCAAAGTTGAACTTTTGCAAAATTGTTAACCTTGATAGTTGATAGGGAGTAAATGAGAACTAATTTTGGTACTCCATATTTTAATTTTGGCTCTCCATCTCCTCTCACATGAATAGTGACGTAATGGAATGCGTAAATTAAAATATGGAGTGCCGAAATCATTTACCGAAATAGATGTATAAAAATTACTCCGTAATAAAGTATGTGTCAATATCAATTCTTAGGCCCTTTTCTCTTCAACTGAATTTTGTTGAACTAAACTGAACTTATTGATAATGAATTGAACTTATTTTTACTATAACCTTAACAAATTGGATTAAACTTATTTTTACTGAACTGAAATTATTAACTTATTACTACTGAACTGACTAAAACTTATCTAAATAAGTTGACGAGAATAGAGCTTTAGTGGATTAAAATGTTAGCACATATTCATATTGCATGTACTAATTAATTTGTTCGGGTAAATTTTGACTTCTAAAATTTTGATCTTAATAAAAAAGAATACTAATTAAATTGTTCGATGAAATTAAGGAAAAGTATAGGAATAAGCTTGATTCAAGTGAGCAATCAGATTTAATAAAAAGAACATTTAATACCTTATTATCAATCTATCAAAGGAAAAACGCTTAAAAATACGGGGATCATGTAAAAAAATATATGGATGATAATAGAATACGAGTACTCCGGTACATAAGTTTTTTTTTCATAAGTACTGTTAAGGTTTAATCACTTTTTAAAATAAAAGTGTTTTGAGTTTCTGTCTAACAATTGCCATGATTCATACTTTTGACTGTTCTTTTCTTCCGATGTACGTTGAGTCATCGACCTTATTGCAAGTGCTTCCAATTCTTACAAACAATAGGTTAAATACAATTAAGGCTCATTCGACTTTATTATCGTTTTTTTCTTCAAGTCACATGAAATCAGAGTACATAAGATAAAATAAAATTACCTAATTTTATGACAAATAAGATTAAAAAATATTTAAACCACACTTCCTAGTTTCGACAGGACCCTTTACATTTATTAATTGTTTTGAAAGATGCTAAAAATGTACCAATATTTCTATGATTTTCATGTAGTACTAGTTTACTACTTTTTCTTGATCAACCAATTATTAGGTCGTTATTTGCAACTTTTCAATTTTAAACCTACACAATATCAATTGCAATTTAATAACGGGAGTAATTAATTACCGAACTCTCGTTCCTCCATTGAGCACAGCTTCATCAAGTTAATCAACCCCTCATCATTTCGCATTGCCGCCAAAAAAAAACTCTGATCACAATTCACAAAATTTCAACCTTCAAATCAAATCACTCCTCATTTTCACCTGATTAAAATCATGAACATTCCAAAACTTTAAAATTCATCCCTGTTTATGTATTCGAGGAAGAATAGCATGGGATTTTGCTGGCCTAATTCCTTCAGCATTGTCTTCAACCCAAAAAATTATTCAATTTGATCGAATTCAATCATATTAGATTGTAGTGAGTGAATTTTCAAATTTCCAATGACGCGACGAGAAATCGCACGATTTTGTATAGAAATACAGAGATGCGTTTAAGAGCGTTCGTTCACCTGCTATCGACGGATTTTCATCGTCTATGTCGAAAACGACGTCGTCGAAAGAGAGTATTGAAATGGCCGCTAGCTCATTGCTTCATCGCGGCGCTCGTTCTTATGCTCCTCTTGATTCCGAGATCCTGGAACTTCGACTAGGTTTGTTTCTTTAATTTTTCGATTTTATGCTGTTTTTATCTGATCTACATTGTTCTAATTGTCATCATATTCGATGAATGCAGGATTTTGTATATTCATGTTAATTATGACTGAGATTATTGATGATGAGATGAATGTGTGCTTTATCAGCATAAGTTGTAAACAATGTGATCTGATTTGGTGTGGTTCATAATTGTTTGGAGTTTTAATTTTACGAACGTAAATCAAATTGCTTTTTATGACAATGTTAATGTTGTGTGAATTGACACATATTTTGGTCTATTGTTACATATTCTTATGTCTTGGTGATTTTAAACAAGGATGATTAGATAAGTTCCAAGGAACCATACTTCAAAATTGCTGAGGTTGTAATCACTTAATTGGAAGTTCCCATTGCTGCACTGAAGGAAGGAGCAAACTTGATATGGAGTTAGGATAGGTGTTTTGATCACAGTTGATTTTAGTGTTAAGACATTGTAACCAATATGATTTGCAATTGTCCAAAATTTCTATGCAGAATTTAGGAATATAAGAAGTTAAGGATTTGTATTGTATAACTTGGGAAACTTGCAATCCAATAGTTCGTAAGAATTCTAAGAAACCTGCATATTTATTTCATAAGGCCAAACCGACAATCCTGCCATCCCCTTGTTTCCTAACAAATGGTATAGTGGCCAAAGTAATGAAGCTATACTATCATAAGTATCTTCACCGTGTAACGGTGTACCAGTTTGAATTTCCTTGAAATTATCAACTTCAATAAGAGTAAATGGGAAACTTGTAAGTTTCAACTTGTTAATCATATGACATGGCTTTTTTGAGTTATTTCTAGATAGATTTGCATTTAAGCATGGTTTGGTAGTTGATAGTATTGTAACCCTCATGATCTTAGATTAGCTTTATGGCTAATACTATAAACGATGTTAACGTGGCTCTCTGATCCTCATGGTTTGTTACTTGCTGTAACATACATTTTCTAAAATCATGCACCAAGCTGCATTGACATCTGACTTTTAGTACAATTGTTTTGTGAGAATTTCAGTGTTGTATTGGAGTGGATGTTTTGTCTCTTTCTGTGTCTACCACTGTACTTGACACGGCAAATTTTCTGCAATTTTGAATGCTCTCTGTGAACCTATTTTGTAAAGCAATTGAATGATTTATTCTTGATATAAAATATGCAATTTTGGCTTTGCAAGTTTCTCAATGTTTTAAGGCAGTGCTGTCCTCATCATTTAAGGAAACCAAATAAGTTTATTGATGCAGTAGGGTGCAGTAGAGGTTGGTCTGCCACCTGCCTGGGTTGATGTATCTGAAGATGTGGCATCCAATGTGCAGCGTGTTCGTTCAAAAATGGCTGAGTTGACAAAGGCCATGCAAAAGCATTGATGCCATCATTTGGAGATGGTAAAGAGGATCACACCGAATTGAGAACCTTAGTCATGAAATAACGGATTTGATCAGGAGATCAGAGAAGAGACTGCATAGACTTTCTGCTGGTGGGCCTTCAAAGGACTCAATGTCAGGAAAAATGTACAGGTATATGCCTGACTGAAAATAGTTTGGACCGCGTATACAAGACGTGTTACATTCTGCACCTGTGCTTCACAGTTGAGTTTGGATGTTTTTACTGCAGCGTTCATGTGGCGACTGATCTTCAAAGCTTATCATTGGAGCTCCGGAAAAAGCAATCTGCATATTTAAAGCGCCTTCAAAACAAAAGGAGGTAGAGTCTGATTCTCATCATATGCATTGCTATTATTCAGGTAGTTTGGTCTATGCATTGCTATTATTTAGGTCATTTGGTAAGCTTCAATTGCTTGCCTCAACAAATTGTGTTTTGGCAAAACTGGTATTGTCGTTTGTTTACAATTGCTATCTTTCTTATAATAGTACGAACATTTGAAGTTATTTGCCTTTTGTGGTCTAGGGCTCAGATGGAGACTTGGAACTAGATATACATGGAAGCAGATTCAATAAGAAAAAGAAGACATGGATGAACCAGGTACTAGTACTAGTATGGTTCAGATTCATGTTTTTATCGAAATATGTGTCTCTCAATACAACTCTGTAGGAAATTGTTAAAATCATTTGGTGAGAACAATGTTATATGTTTGAAAATCCGGCCTTAAGTTTTTTAGTATTGTGGCCTTGCAGCTTTTCTTATCAACCCTTTCATTGTTTTGTTTAGTGTATATAATTATACAGTACTCTGTAATCTGTATATGAAGTTGGAAACGGTGTGAATGCACAATGTCTTACTGTTCTTTTTAAATTCTGCAGTTTCTTTTATTTATGACTGATGACTGACGGGCCTATACCATTGAATCTTCCATTTTTATAAATTTTGTTTTAATCTATATAATCTGCAGGAGTTCAATGAACAACATCTAGCTAGAGTAAAGAGAAGTGAAGCCTTCACAGTTGAAAGAGAGCGAGAAATCCAGCAGGTAAGTGGTAAAATTACCACTTATATTTGTGTAGCAAGTTGAGACTRTTGTACTTGGCTTTTKTTTTATGAAACTAYTATACTTCCATGTGTTGTAGCATATATACTTCTTTCTTTGTTGRTGAATCTGTTTGTRTATTTATCTGATCTGGAACATATTACATTATTTTTTCTGTCTTTTTTCTTAGTCCTTTCATTCATTGTTGTCAAGTACTTAWTACAATTGTTTCTAAAGTTTTGATTGGTYTTTGGCAATGAATATCTGCCATTACCGCTTTTGTAGTCATACTCAATAGTCAATAACAGTTAGCAGTCGCCTTTACCTATAYATGAAATTGATTTAAGGGAATGACAACCTTATCGCGTGTGTTATTTTTCTGTAATACGGAGTATAACTTTCGACGTTAAATTATGCTTCAGTCACTGACCATAGAGGCTCTTATTCAAAGAGGCCGAAGAATATAAGGGGGTTTAACTTATACGGCCTTACCTCCTACAACAAGGAGGTTAAGAGTACATTAATAAATTCATCTGCTACCGCAAAGTGCATACCTAGTCACACTCTCAGCGTTAACTTWATGTGCAGAAAGTTCCTCTCTTTCATCTTGGTGTTACTTGTGACTCGTGAGTAGCTTATCTCCTTGTTCCTTTCCTAATTTACTTTAGGTTGCTGAATCAGTGAATGAGCTTGCTCAAATCATGAAGGATCTCTCGGTATTGGTGATAGACCAGGTTTGCACCTATGCAACTTGTAAATAGGCCAGTAGACCAAACCCATGATGATTGTATTAATCTCTCTTACTTGTACACAGGGTACAATTGTCGATAGGATAGACCACAACATTCAGAATGTCGCAGCAACTGTTCAGCAGGGCCTAAATCAGCTGCAGAAGGTCATCTATCTTGATTGTGATGTCGTGCAGTCCAAATTTCTCTCTTCCGTTCTACTCTAAGTCGCATCTTATATACTGCTGCYTTTTTCTTTGACTCCGTTCTTGTTGGAATGCTCTAATTGCAGGCAGAAAGAACTCAAAAGCATGGGGGAATCGTTACGTGTGCAACTATTCTCATCATAATGTGCTTTGTCATGTTGGTTCTCCTGGTTTTGAAGGAAATTCTTTTGAAAATGTGAAACATATTGGATTCTACCTTCTATTAWGAAGCTTGTAGCATACCATCAGAGATCAGGTTTCAGGATATTAGCAGCTTTGTCCAAGTAACCCGCAGGCCTACAGTTCACAGGTCGAATCAGAGTTCACGCCTCCTGCCTGATATCATCTGATTTACAGAGAATGAAAGGATTTACTTGCTCAAATGTCATAGTTTCGGACTAGTGATTAGTTACATTAACATAATTGCCTAATCCACGAACAATACTTGAACATGTTCTAAAACAACTGATACATTAATTTATATTTTTTTTTTCGTTCGATGAATTCTGTTAGTTTAATTCAAACAAGATTGCTTTGCGGAAAAGATACGTACAAAAGGTCAAAACTAATCACATTCAACCAAAGAATCAAATGAAAACATCTGATGATCAATGATTCAAAGATATAACTAGCAGCAGAATACTATTTAACAATTGAACTAGAAAAAGAGAGAGAAGGAGAAAAGTTTCGTGAGAGAAAAGAAATCCATATTATTACAAAATTTGCTCAACATACAACATCCTTATATACAACTTATATCAGCTTCAAGCAGAAGCAACAAAATGATCAACAGCTTGTAATAGCTGAGGTGTAAGGCTGAGATTACAAGTGAGCAACTAACATAAACTAACTTATAACTAACTCATGTTTTTGAGGAGAACTTGGTTCCAACACCCCCCTCAATCTTGATGTAATATGCCAAGATTGGTAAGCAGTGTATTGAACTGTGAGGAAGGTAGAATTTTGGTTAGAATATCAGAATCTGTAAAAGTAGCAAGTAAGTCAACTGTATCAAGCCCTCAAGAATCTTACCTAGTGAAATGACAATCAATTGCAATATGCTTTGTTTTGTCATGGAACACTGGATTTTGCTATATAATAGCAGATGTGTACCAGTGTAAAGTCACAGGACAGGTTTCAATACCCAATTCATTCAACAGTCTAACCATCATGTCACTTCTGAGTGCATTAGCCATAGCCTTATACTCTGCTTCTGAGGAGGATTTGAGACTGTAGTTGCTTCTTGATTTCAAGAGATTGGAGAATACAAGCTTAAGATATATGCCTGAAACTGACTTCTAGTTCATACATGATGCCCAATCAGAGTCTGAAGCCTGTAAAGTGAGCTTATTAGAAAGCATCAGAATTCCCTGCCCAGAGTGTGAGCTACATAGGAAATTGTATGATATAGCTGCAAATGTGTGTCCCTGGGTGCTGCATAAATTGACTCAAATGCTGGAATGAATATGCAAGATCTGTGTGATTAGTTAAAAATTAAGTTTTCCAACCATGCTCTGTAATAGTAGGATTCTCAATCAAGGTCTTCAGTGGAGTTTAACTTTAGATTCTGTGGTAGAGGAGTTACAGCAGACTGAAATCTTTGAGACACTTGCTTCAATCAAATCTTGAGTATACTTATGTGAGTAATGTTATCCTTCAGAAACATAAGAAACTTCTAATCCCAAGAAAATATGCTTAATTTCCCAAGTCTTGATGCTGAAAACACTATGAATGATGTGTTAAGTTGCAATTGCACTGATCACTGCCTGTGATATAATATCATCAACAATACACTGCAACTATGGTGAGGAATCCTTCTAGAGTATAAAGAGTGAATATCATTTTTTGACTGTTTGAAAACTTGAATAATCAACTCATTGAGTTAATTTGGCAAACCATTGCTTGAGGCTGTTTAAGTCCATAGAGAGACTTCTGCAGCCTGCATACCTTATTCTCAGGATTAGGAACACTTCTGGACTTTCATGTAAACTTCCTCAAACAAATCATTAGAAATCATATTAACATCCAGTTGAAAATATCCATTCTTGTGAACTGCCTGCAAGAAGTGCCTGATAGTGACATTTTAACCACAGGGGAGAAGTCTCTCATAAATCCCTTGAGTTTGTGTATACCCTTAGCAACCAATCTAGCTTGAACCTTTCTAGGGTCATCAGCTCAACTTCACCTTGTAGACCATTTACAACCACTGCCTTTTCTTTGGAGGCATCAACCAGGACCAAGTTCTATTTCTTCAAGATGTGTAATCTCATTCCATATGTTAACCCATCTAGGATCTGCACAAGCTTGTCTATATGTAGAAGGTCAACAAAGTGGAAACTGCATTAATCACAGATTTGTTATTTTCAGGAATAATGCTCAACTTCACCAGATTACACCAGTGTTTGGGAAAGGATTCAGAAACAGTAGTGGAACAAAATAATCTTGTAAATAGGAAGGAGGTTTGGAACCCTGGTTGATTGCCTTGTGCAATATGAACAGGACTGTAGGATTAGGATCTATTTCATGTGTATCATCAGTAAAATGTCCAGTGGACTCTTCTCAAACTAGAATTTTGGAGGAATTGATGGTAAAATCTGGGTTTTGAGGAACCATAGGAACCTCAGGAAATATATCTGTAAAAACAAATGATGTATGAGTGTCGCAGGCAAGAAAAATTAAAAGGCTGAGATATGAGATTTTGAGGAAGATAATGATATGGGAAATGTCTTTCATGGAATTTAAAATCTCTGATGAAAAACTCTTTTGTCTCAAATTTAGAACTTATTATCCCTTTTGTGTATTTGAATAACCAATGAAGACAAGCTGCTGTCTAGGATAAACTTGCTTCTATGAACTTTAGAAGTGGAACATAACACAGACAACTAAAGGACTCTAAATGATCTAGTTTTGGTTGTCTTTGTAAAGAATTATAAGGAATTTATTTGAAAGACTGAAAGAGGCATTCTGTAATCAAATAAGTAGCACATAACAAGGATTCACCCCAAAAATGAATTGGAAGATTAGTGAAAAGACAAAGCTCTGGCTGTTTCAAGAGATGTCTATGTTTCCTTTCCACAACACCATTTTTTGTTGTGGTGTATCAGAACAACTTGTTTGATTTGTAAATACCTTTTCTGTAATATAGCTCTAATAGGCCCTTCCATAGCTTAAGGCATATCTGTCTATATTATGTGAAAGAAGAAGAACTGATTCTCAATGAAATTAAGAAGATTTGTAAGGACAGAAATAGCATCAGACTTGTATTTAAGCAAATGAACCCAAGTGTATCTGTAAATCATCCACTATAGTAAAGAAAGAAGTACAACCATTGAGGTTATGTTTTAGGTCCCCATGTATCTACATGCAATAGATGAAAGGTTGTTGTATTTTTATTGTGCTAATAGGAAAGAGATTTCTACTTTGCCTGTTTTGGGCATATTTGACAAATGCTATCTGGACAATTATGACTGGAATTAGAAGGTAAAATATAGGAATCTGTTGTGAAAGGTAGATGACCAAGCCTGAGGTGCATACTAGCTTGTTCAGAGTTGGACTTTTATTGAGGAAGAGACTGTGTTTGCGCGAAACTGGTAAGATTGGTTGAGAGGAAATTAGCCTGATCTCTCTCTAATAGTAGTAATCCTGATTTAAATCACCAGAACTATCTTCTTGGAAGTAGGGTCCCTAGTAAGCAACCAATCACCAGTAATTGACTGAGCATTCATATCACACACAATTTGCTTACTGAGATTAGATTAAAGATGAAAATCTGGACATAAACACATTCCTTATTCAATATCTGGAACTTAGCTTCACATCCAATGTGTGTAACTGAAATTTTTTACCATCAGAGATGGTGTTAGTTATCCTTCCATTAAGGACATGATTAAAAGAAAATGCAAGCTTATGAAGAATAAGATCTGTGGGCCCACTATTACTTCCATAGTAGCATAGTGAGAATTATAAACACAAATTTACCTGCAAAGAAAGCCAGCCCTGGTTCACCAAGAATTCTTGGGACTTAATCTTTCTGCTTATCAATCATGTCAAAATTTAAGAATTTTCTCTTTGTGAACTAGCGAATGAACATATCCATACGCACAGACTTTGCTGAGTTAATCCTTGATGTCACTTGTCAGAATGTGGCAAGACTTCTTCTGTATTGTTAGAAAACTTGTGATCTTAGGGAATACCACATGTAGACTTGAAACACTTCTCAATAGTGTGTCCTGAAAATGACAAGTGTTCAAATCAGAGATTAGATTCCTGCTTGTGTCTCTCACCTCTTGTGTAAAACACCTCTCCTGAATTGAAGCCACCTCTGCCTGTAATTCTAGAATACGTCCTTCATAGAATCTTTCTCTATGCAAAGCCATGATTCAGTGTTGCTTGAGCTCAATCTGCGAGATGCTCTCTGGGAGCATTTCTTATAGCCTTGACTTATTGTGGAAGAGATGCATCAATATATATTACTTCTAGTCTGGCTAAATCTCCCTAGACTTTCATCAGAAATTGGAGTGAGCCTTTTGATATTGCAGCACCTTAAGGAATATTTGAAGGTAAGATTTGCATAACAGAGACCACATTCACAGGACTTGCAATGGACAAACATATCTAGTTCATCCACACACTTTATCTTTAGCGAAAACTCAGCAATATACTATAATTTTCCTGTTGAATAGGTTCTATTTCCTCTGGTACTGCATAATTAGTTGGTATTGTGGTTTCTGACTACACTATCGTCCATAAACTCCACATATCACTTGCTGACATTTTTATAGAAAAACACACTCTGCCAGGCTGCTGGAGCTAAGATTCAAGATCCAACCCCTTACCTAGTCTCATTACACCTAATCCGATGCCTGATATAAGGTCTGTGGAACTAGCTTAGCAAGGAGCCATCAACAAAACACATTTGTTTTTGTTGTTAAACCTGTGATAATGGAAGATTTCCAATGATAATTAACTGCTTTCCTTCAATTTCAGAAACAAAGGACTGTCAGTGGTATTGAGGAGTGTGTATTGAAATATACTGTACTAGGGATAGCAGTTAAGATTAGCACTCGTTTGACTGCTCCTTTCCTCTTCAGAAGACATGATTTATGTGAAGAATTTTGCAAAAAAGAAAGCAAGAATAGGAATTGTAGAAAGAGCAAAGAAGGTTAACACTAGTTGAATTGAAAAGGAGAAATGAACAGAAATATATTGGATTACTGAGAGAAGGAAATATAGCAAAGTTTATCAATGTGAAAAAACATAAATGTTGATAAGCAAGCAAGAAAATTCAATCAAAGAACAGTAAGAGAAATCAAAACAGATAAAAAATAGGACTAAGATGAACAGTAATCAAGTGAAACAGTATCTAAAGAAACGAGGCAACGATCAAAGGAAAAAAAGAATAGAAGAGGAAGAATAATTGTATTCTTTGATGCAATTAAGCAATACTCTGGAGCATAAGAAACAAGAAGAACTTTGAAGAAACCCTGCAACGATCTTGAATCACCAAACTCCTGAAATTTGAGCAAGAATCGAATGCAGAGAAGAGCAAACGACGATTGTGCTTCAACCCGATTCCAGCTCGACTGATCACATAGAAAAAACGAGCAATTCCAGCTCTGATACATGTCAAAACTAATCACATTCAACCAAAGATAAATGAAACAATCGATGATCAATGATCAAGATATAACCTAGCAGCAGATACTATTTAACAATTGAACTAGAAAGAGAGAGAAAGAGAGAATTATTCGTGAGAGAAAGAAATCCATTATATTAGCATAATGCTCAACATACAAACATCCTTATATACTAACTATATAGCTTCGAGCAAAGCAAAAATGATCCAACAGCTTGTAATAAGCTGAGGTGTAAGCATGTTACATATGGCACAGTTACATAACTAACTTATAAATAACTCAGTGTTAGAGGAGAACCTGGTTTCAAACAAAAGAAATCTAGAGTCGCTTAAGTTCCCTTTGGAACAGAATGGCAAGTCATATGTGCAAACATTATCCGATGATTTTCAAACTCAGATTGGGCAAGGTCAATAGCATTTCAAATAAATTCAATTGAGTGCCTATAGCATTTTTATTTCAATACCGATAACATGTAAAGGTGGCCTCAGAACAAAGCAAACAAGGAAAAGGCACCACTACAGCCAAGCGCGCAGTACAAGAAGAAGAAAAACCACCAGGACCATGGCATGAATGATAATAATGCTCACAAAACACACAGCAACATAAAATACTATTTGAAGGCAAGACTGTATTCCACCGTAGTAAAGATCGGAGTCTAACAAGCGAGCGGGTGGAGCCACCTTATGGTTTCTTCCTACAAAGTTTCAATATTTCAATACATATCCCGCAATTCACGCACTATATTACTTTTTTAGATCGCCACTAAATGAAGGCTGTAGTAAGTATGTGGCATTAGTGAACAAACAAAACCAACTTAAAGTAGAATATGCCCTCAATCTATTCCACATGTTGAGTAACTTGGGCAATTTGTTTTACCAACCTTACTACCCTTAAACGCCATCGCTCTTCCTGCCCTTCACAACATGGCAACTCGTAATTAGATTGATGTACTGTATCTGATAAGAATTGAATTTGAAGTACAAACCATTCCAGTCTTAGTTGAGATTGCATAATGGCTAATCTATTAGCACTTCAACCACAGTACAAAGAATGAGATTTAAACAAGATTAAAGCTTTTCTATGTTACGCAGAAATATATATACTATTGAAAGTAAACCATTGCCTTGTAGGGTAGAGAAAAGAAAAAAGCCTTCCTAAGCTCAGTCGACTTATTAGTAAGCATCAATTAAGAGTTGCATGTATAATGTACACACTTAACACTACACTATTTCCTTCGTTATACCATCTGCTTCCATCGTAATGCTGTCAATTTGTATAATTAAACATTTTCACAACTTGCTCTTTAGGCCAGTTGGTTTAGAGCACCGTTAGTAAGCGGGAGGTCTTGAGTTCGACTTCAACAAGAGCAATTTTTAGAGATTGTTGTTAAACCATTTGTCAAACTGTTTCATGTCTTTAATTAATTAATGAGATACTCTTCTCCAATTTACTCCTGAACATCTCAGCCATTGCTATTCCATTTCATTCTTGCATTCAGTTCATGTAAATTGACTGTCCAGATCACTAAATTTATTCAGCATCGCGATATCGTATCTAGGAAAGGAGAAAGGGAGAAACACCCAATATATAGAGAAATTTGCTTCATTCTATAACTCACCCAACAGGAATTCAATACAATTGTGTGTATCGATCCGAAATTAGAAGTGAATTAAATCTAAACAATTAAAATAGCAATTGGATGAGTATCATGTAGATGAGAGATTGGAGGGTCAAGAAGGAAAGGAACTAGCTTGGAGTCTTTTCTTCTTTGGACTGCTACTTTTACTGCTACTTTTAAGTTCATCAACTTTGAAAGCTCTCTGCACTAGACCAGGAACTGCAAGCTTCAGAACATGCGTGAGCTTCTGAAGTATAAATGATAAACAACGCACGTCTGACATGGCTCGATGAGCAGAACCTTCTAATGGAATTTTATAATGCTCACGAAGTGCTTGCAACGACTTTGATTTGGATGTCACTCCTGATTAGGACAGCAAAGATAATTCAAGACAAYTTTCAAGCCAAAGGAAGAGGAAAGAGACACAAGAAAGAGTGGGTACCTTCAAGGATAAATGCTTCACGGCTTAAAGGAAGAGTATCTACAAAAAACCAGTTTGAAGGGATTTCAAAGGAGTAACGTTTAAATTCGTTAACTAGAAATGGTACATCAAAACACCGAGCATTATGAGCAACAAGGACCACATATCCCCCTGGCTTTTCACGGCTTCTCACAAACTGCAGCAATATTGGTATAAGCTCCTCCATCCTATATCAGYGTCCAAACAGGGATTATCATTCAACCTACACATAATTTTTCCYACACAAGTATTTTTCAAAAGAAAAAGAAATGCAAAAAAGGGAAGTGAAAAGTAAACCAGAAGACAGATCAACAAGAGTTCTCAATTGTTGTCATAAATTAGGCTGTAGTATGGTATATGGGACTGTTTTGCAGAGTGTTTTTAAAGAATGCAGCATGAAAAACTTGTGCYGTGTTGATGTTGTCTTACAGAYTAGTACGTCACTATCTCACTATCACAAGTTCACACATATTTTTACTSCAYGGACGCAAAAACTTTACATAACATAGTTGCTCTTCCTAACRATCCTGAGATGGAATGGTGCCATGCCATGAAATGATAGTGTTTTCATTGAATCCAGGAATACATCTACTGTACACTACAGATAACACGAATCCACTGGTAATAATTATAATGTGAGAGCGTTCTGAAAGTAATACCTTGGAACACCACGTCTCGTGACCATATTGGTTGTGATATTGTGGATAAATGCATTTGGGACATGACGACCAGGATTAACCAGTGTGTGGAAGGTACTGCTTTCACCACCATCAAGATCCTGAAGCGCAATCTCAATAATTCTTTCATCTTCTCTCTTAAGCCCAGTCGTCTCAAGATCAAAGACAATAAAAGTTGCAAGGCTGGCCAAATCCTTATTCTCACCTATCAATTTTCTAACATCTGGATATTGACTTWGTTCAGAACTGCTAACATCTGTTTTGTTAGCTGCGAAGTCCTCACTTGTGGTTGCAATTACTCTCTCTGACAAGTCTAGCTTGACGTTGGCTGCACTACTCAAGGAATGATTGCTCCTTCCTTCACCTGCTGTGGTTAAGGGCTTTCGACTCCAACTTCCACTGTTTTTTCTGTCATGCCCACCAACACTAGAACTTAGTAACCTAAAAGTGTGCCCCCTTTTACAAGTTGGACTAAAGGTGCCGAAGCCTTCCCACCACGTATTCACCAACGAGTGGACTCTGCATCTAGGAGCTCGCAAGATGGAGAAGCACATGGGGGCTGTTCTCATCTGAGCTTAATGAGTTTGAACAATTGAAAATCCAGCAAAGTGAGAAATGTTGCATCAAAACTGAATAGCTTGTGCCTGATGATACCAGTTTCATAGCACATAGTGAGTTATTGTTGTAAAAGACTAAATGGTAAGAAATWTTGCACAACATATATTTAGGTACATAAGAAGCTGAAAACAAACAAAGCTCACTTCCCACTTTCAAGGTTATATCTACAATAACCAATCAGCCCCTGGATATTCAYAAACAATGAACATCGCACATACGAACTAAGCATCGATAATGAAAATGAACACAAAATAAATATAGCAGTGAACCTAACACTCTATTAGAGATAACTTGGCCAAAAGGCCTATCCAARGCTAGAACACTGTGACCAAAGCAAATAGTCTACTGAGAAATTAAGCACTTCCGTTCCAGGAAATTAAATGGCAATTATCATCTCAGTCAGTAAAAGYCCGTCTTTCATTCTTTTGATCAATACATCTTTTTGGTTTATCCATTTGTTTATCATTCCATGAYAATATTTGATAAAACATCAATGGTAATGTTATTAATAGCAATAAGTTAGTCKAAGTAGTTATATGRCAGGCTGCCAGCTATCTAGGGACAACCTACTGCACTGTTAATCCTATGTAAAATATCSGCACAAGTACCATAATAAAGCTAAGATAAAATRCAATAGAATGAATCAACGCACAATAGAAGAAGGCTGAGCATGGATACTGCAGGTATTAATGAACACCCAACAAATGGATATAGTTACCGTGCAATGCCATCGCAGACAGGCGGAGTTCGATTAAGAAAACAAACACCTTCTGAATAAAATCCAGCAAATAAAACAACAGGAAGAATTTCACAAGGCCATCCATGGTAAATTGAACGTTTTTCAACCAAGATAATTTCAGACATGGTAAAAACTTATTCACAGGTAATTCAGCTTCTTAAACTAGATGACCTGCTTTTAAATTTTCTGCTTACTCCCTATCATGGTATATTGTAAGGAAGCATCTACTCAACAATCAACTACGATATATGTGACGAATATACGGCACCAAAACAGATCTTCTCAGACGCAAGATCAACAATCCAAGAGAATAGACTCTATACTCCAATAAGACTAAAGAAAAATCAACATTCAGAACCTTTCCCAACAAACTTATATTTTCATTACCAACACAAATACATATGAGCACTATGATTTTTAACCAGAATTGCATATATCTCAATAAATTTCAATAACTCCAATAACATTTGCTTATATATATCTTTGGAACCCTAACCTTCAAATCTTGCAAAAAAAGAATTATGCAATCTTTCAGGTCAAACGTGTCTCACAATCTTATAATGTGTCAATACTCATCTTTTCAGCACCAACTTGACCTCTTAAAAAACTAAAATAATACTTCATAATCGAATAATTCACACTTGCAATTTCTCAAAAAATTGCACTCAAAAGTAACACCTAATGCTACCTTCAACCATAATCAGACAGACAAATATGCAAAATCAATCAATGGGTTGGCTAATTACGGAATAAGCAAGTTTCACTATACCCAAAATTTATATCATCAGAGGAAGGCAACAGAACAGAAATTGTCCAAAATAGAGATAGCAATTGAAAGTTAGAACGATCATACAGTTAAATTAATGACTACATCTCCAACAAATTAATCAAAGAGTAAATTAAGACATCTTAATCAAAGTCCAAGCATCACTTACAAGGTAGAAACTTGATTTAAGATCACTCTAGCGAGCAAACATAACATAGTCAATTAAAAAGGATTAAAAACAAGCAATGCTAATTATTAATATGAAATGGAGAACAGAAGAGAAAGAGAGATGAACATACCGAATGAATAGAAATGAGAAACTGCATTTGTGTGAACTACGTCCAAGAATCAAGAAAGATGTGTTTTTCTAAATTGGCTTTGAAGAATTTAGTATATAAAGAATAGGGTAGTTATTACATTTTATACGAGCAAGAAAAAGCATTACAAACCGAAACACATGTGTGAAGTTGAGATGATTGGGAGGGATGGAGAAAGATTTGGGAGAAGAGAGAAAGGCAACAAGGAACCAGAGGTTAATAGTTTGATGGATAACCACCACCCTTCTAACTCAAAATCCCCGTTTTTTCTCGGGTTGTAACTTGTAGGGTCTTTAAACAGCCAACCCCTGTTACTTTGAATCCGCTAATGATCCAAGCCACCAACTCAATTAATTATCTGAAGATATCAGTAAATTCTGAGGGTTGTCGACTGAAATAAAATCTTTGGAGTGTAATAAATTGGAGTAAAAAATGATTCTAAAGAGAAACGGATATTGTTAAAGCTGCGCTCGAGGGTTTATGATAAGCTAACAATGTTATTTTTAAAATGCGCATTTAAACTTGAATTACGGTTTCACAATTCATCGCGCCTTCATCTTCTACGATCTTGTTTGTAGATTCCACATATTCGATTTATTAACTTTTCCATTTTTAGCTTTATCGTATCCAATGTTTAGGGCGCTCGCTAGCTTTTGCCTTAAAAAAATAGTGTTTTTTTATTGTTAGCCCATGAAATTCATTAGGAGAGTTGTTAATGATCATTTAGTCACTCCCTTTAATTACTCGCTCATACTTGTTACATGGGAGTTTAGGTGGAGGGGGAATGTGAAGCACAGTTGATAAGTGGTAAATGTGAGTTGGTATTGCGATAACTAAAGGTAAAAATGACAAAATTTTAACGATAAAGTTGTAACTAAAAGTACTAGTTCGTAGATAAATAAATTTGTATTTTAATAATATTTTCACTTTTGCCAAAGGGACCTTGTCATTTTTTTATCCATTTACACAAAAATCAAAAAAATGATTGTGCACTAATTAGGGATAAATTCTAAGGCTGACAAATGGGACGCAGGACGGTTGTGTTCGTATCATAATTTTCTTGTGTCAAAAACCCTTGACCCTAACCCGATCCATTTTTATTTCAGGTCGTGTTTATGTCAACCCATTTACCTTTTCAGGTCGAGAATTTCAAACTTAACACGCTTTTTTCAAATCGTGTTTGTATTTTTTTTTGTGTCACATAAGTTTTTGCTTATTTTTTCCACTATTTTTAAATTTGGGTGTTAGTTTTTTTACCTCAAATAATATATTTTACTTTTGTATTTTTAAATTTCGTATCATTTCAAGTTGGTTTCGCGTCGAAAATTTCAACCTTATATAATCTAACCCATTTAATTTCATGTCGTGTTCGTGTCAACTCATTTAATTTTTTGTGTCGAAGATCTCAAACCTAACCCGCTTTTTTCAGGTCGTATTTTTCGTTAYCATTAGTAAATTRCAAATCAATCCATTGGATTTGCAAATCTATTGACATTTCTTGTAATTTAGGTTAACTGAAGGAATAAGGTGGTRTTTRCAGGGAAGGTTTGGYGATYTGGTTTAACCATCAYTTCATATTTTAATGGATTTCCTTTCCTATTCAATCCACTAGATTGATTATTAGGCCTATAAAATTATGTAAACACACAATTTACAACTTTTTCGCAATTTCAACCAATTAAGTGGCCAAAAAATAAAATACAAGGGGCTAAAAATGAAAAAAAGAATAGGAAAATAAATTATAAATTGGGAAGGCAAGTGAAGAAAGACAGAAAATTGAAAGCAAGAATGAAAGTGCGAATATGCTGTTGATCTCATAATTTATTCTTGGACTTGGTATTACTCCACATTCCATGTGCTGTCGTTCTGCTAGGATCTCTAAGTTAGAGTAGTACATTGTACATCACGTTGGGCGACCCGCGAGCTCATGGTATGACACTATGACTTATGAGTGTATGACTAATTGACTATGTATATAAAGTCACTCTAAAATCCGTCTAACTCAAATTTTAAATTTAAAAGGTTTTTGTTGTAAGAAAATATAAAATAGAGAGTTTTATTGAATATGTATATTTGTTGTATGAATAAATATTCAGTTGTATAGTACTTCGTAATTTCGTATTACAATTGCAATTGAATGGCATATATAGAGAGGAGGTGAAACATGTAGATTTCGCATAGACAACTTTTAATAACTAGTAGATCACCATTCCAAATTTATAGACAACTAACAACCATTTGCAGTATGAAAGATGAGGTAGGAGATATGATGATTGGGACCCACGTCAACTGCTACTGTCTTACCTTTTCTCACTTTTGCTGTTGTTGCACATCAACTTGTCTCACTTTTGCCTTTTCTTTTTCTTTTTTGTTGTAATATTATATTCTTATTTTCATTGTGTATGAGCTAAATTATCCCATCATCTATTTTAGAAATATAATTCCTCATGTAGAGAGGAGGTGAAACATGTAGATTTCACCTACCGTCAAGGCGTCAACGATATGTAGATGAGCAAATAGTGGACGGATGGTTTCATATTGTACTTCAACAGTTTTTTATACTTGTATTTAATTTTCTCAAAGTCTCACTTCTTGAACAAGTTTGATCGGACCACACGTGACACTAAATAAATTTTCTTACACTTTTAAAAWAGGATTATCATAAGGAATATATTATATTCCTTCCTTCCTTCCTCAACGTGATTTCAATCTGCACGGATCTCTATAGATTGTTTTAAAAGCCTAATAATTGTCATCTTTTGTTCCCCTTCATTAGAGTCATTACCGTAAGATCTAAGGATGGAAATATTTGGGCCAAGCCCATGAAATAAAGTCCATTAATACATTCGATTGTTTTAAACGGCCCAATGGGCTATAGCTTAAAAGGACCACCTCAAGGCCCACTGATCTTTTGTTTTAAAATGCCAACGATTCATCAACCATCCAAACAATGGAAAGACCTAGCACAATTGAAAAAAAAAGAGGAAGAGAATATCAAAAGGATTTTTATCTTTTTTATTTCAGTTATAAAAAAAAAAAGATTTGATTTTTATTCCAATTTTCTGAATC
>SNQN01000837.1:27992-69384 GCA_008642245.1 Bassia scoparia | reverse complement strand
ATTCATTGTAAATTTGTAATTGTTCTGTTTTTGGGTGGCAGTCACTTTGCAATGCATGTGGAATCAGATACAGGAAGAGAAAAATGGCAGATGAAAAACAACAACCCACTTCAGTAATCAAAAGAGAGAGATCAAGTGACAGCAAATGTGYTGATTTTAATTTTGATTTTGAAGATGAAAATCACGAGCCATTGAAGATGAGATATGATTACAGAATGTCTGTTAGAGTGCAAAAGTCATCATCTTTAACTTCATCATCTTCTTCTTCTTTATCTGTGAAAAAACAGAGGAGTAACAGTGAGAGAAGCATCAGCAGRAGTGACAGGAATTTTGGGGAGGTSGAGCAGGCTGCTGTGCTGTTGATGTCTCTGTCTTGTGGGTCTGTTTTTGCTTAATTGGGCTCATTAGGGTATGATTAATTAATTAATTAATAATTAATGTGTTTTGTTGGTTGATTAATTGGTAAAATTAATCCTTTTTTGAGTTTAGTGATGATGATTATGTGGGTTTTGTGTAGAAAAGTATAGAAAAGTTTTTTTAGGTGGGATGATGACTGATGAGGTGTGAAAGTCTTGTGCCTTTTGCATGCAGGACTTGATTAGTTTAAGATGTAACATGTTTTTTGTTGAAATTAGTAGAATATGTACATATATCTAATTACCAGTGTGTAGCACTTGTATATTATATGGTTTGGAATAATGTTGAAGAATTGCTTCAGTCTTTAGTTTTGGTTTGAATTTCTGGGCATGTAAATTGRAAATTAGACTCACAAATCACAATAATACTCTGTAATTAGCCTACTTGCTGTAGAATAAATGACACTCTARTTGCTTTAATGGCTCTAATTGTGCCCCATTTGTATCACAAATGAATAAATCATACATGTAGAATCGGATCGAACTTGTAGAATCGGATCTTAAGATCATGTAGAGAACTATAAAAAGCACTTTTAATTTGAATTACTGTACTTAATTACTTGTAAGTTGTATCATTCATCTAAACACAATACGTTTATAAATTATAGTAACACACTGTTTGTTTGGTTATATAGAGTATAAAATAAACACCATAAGGGATTTATTAATGAGTCGAGGTTGACTTTTCTAAGGATCAGTTATCTGTGAAAGGGCTTTTGGCCGAGGGCCGTAAGCGGTGTGGAATCATATCAACCGGACTAATATGATCAATTACAGATAGTACGGGCAATGGAGTTTGAACAATAGAGACCAGTTGTTGTATTCAGTCCCGCATAATCAAGAACAACCGGAACATGTTGCTTGATATTTGTAACGAGGGTAGCAGGATGAATTTTTGTCTATTGAGCCATCGATGGAGCACAACCGACAAAGAAGAAGAAGGCCTATGAAGGAGGAGGCCGAGGGAGAGAGAGAGATTGCGGAAGCGAATTAGGTCAGAGAATTAACCTAATCGTGATACATGAAAGAATATTTGCCGTAATTATTATTGATTGATAATTACATTATATCAACCTTGATTAGGTTAAACTAGGAAAGTACAAATATATAATAAAATAAATAATTCTACCTTAATTATTTACATAATAAGAATATATCCATATATTCTATCAATCTGTTTGAATTTGTGGCATACGCTTATAGAACAAGTTATTAGTCAAAAACAAGAAGTTATAATTTGAAAGTGATACAAGATACAACATCAACAACTTTATTTTCAAATAGACATCTAAGTTCAAAAATGGGTAAAATTATTTTTTGTAGGGTTTGAAATTTCGTGTTTAACAAACAGGTCAATGATACATGATACTCCATACTATCCTTCTTTTTTGAACATTCTCTAGAGATATTTGAAGTGACGTATTCTAACTTTGGGTGTACATAATCGTACAGGTAGAAGTATAAAACTAATACTTTTTTCGTTTTAAATAAAATTAAACAAATAAATTTCAAGTATTTTAGAAAAAAAATTTAAAAAATCAATAAACAACTATTCAAATTATTTTATAATCTCATCTTTTTATTGTGTTAAAATTATTCTGATTAATTTACTCGTTTACGTTGTTAGATCTCTTATCAGAAATACGAGTTGTAAAAATTCATTAATTGCAATTTTTTTGAAATTGTAGAAGTATTTTTAGTTTCCATGTATTTACATTTTTCTAGGAAGTGTATTACGGAGTATATTGTTTGACTACTCTTGGAAGATCCAACGTGTCAAGGTTGACCCTCCGTAAGTAATCCTCTATTTTATATACTTTATTCGTATCAAATTACCTGCACTTTTTTTTCTTTTAGGTGTCCAAGTTAGTAGAGTTTTACTAGTGTTTTTGTTTTCCAATCTATAATGTATGTAATATCAAGTAAGATTTTGTTAGATTTATCTAAATGTGTAGTTTATTGATATCCATTTTTAATATTTTTTAAATATACATTTTGAGCTATTAATGATCAAAAGCAAGTCAAATAAAATGATGCAAGATAAAATGAATTGAGTAAGAATTATTATAATTTCATATAATGTTTGAATTCCTACAATTTCGTTATCCAAACAATCAATGCATTTTCCACTTCTAGGGATATATTCGAACTCTTATGCACACAAGTCAAGTTCCAACTTCCCCTTCTTGTCAATGGCAGTTGGCAATCTTCTCGCTTGGGTCTTAAAAAAGAATTTTGGGTCGATTTGACTTTATATAGGGAGCAAAAAGGATACAAGCTAGATGTGATCAAATGGGCGGGACGAATGAGCTTGAACCGAGCTGTCGGATCGGGCTATGAATGATCTATCGGGTCAAGCAAATTGTAATAACTATACTCCTCCGTTTTTTTAGATGTTCCATACCATTATGGAACGGTTTTTAAGGGTTGATTGAGTTGAATAAAATAGTTGAGTAAGTTGTGTAAAAAGTTTGAATAAGTTAGATAAAAGAGTAAATGTGTGAATGAAATTTATGGAAAATGTAATTTGGGTGAAAAGATTGGGTAAGTATGAAAGTTGACTTAGAAAGGGGTAAGTCATTAATGTTAGAGTAAATAAAGTATGTAAAATGTGAAAAAGTTATTTTTAGATTGGTTTGGACAACTATTTAAAAACATCCAAAATAGAAACTGGAACAACTAAAAAAACGAGGAATTTAAACAATCTGGAGATTGTTTTTATAAAACAATTCAGTGGCATTGTTTATATAAACTCCGTAATTAAGTCCAACTTTAGGGTATTTAAGAAGCTTATTTTGACCTCCAAAAGTTGGACTTAATTACGGAGTGTTATATAACATGTCACTGATGTTTTATTAAAACATTCCAGGATTGTTTAGAAATTTCCAAAAAAAACGGAGGGAGTAAGTCTCATAATAGTCCTACTTCATTCAACATTGATTGAATTTAGAATGTAGGAAATTGGAATACATTGCATCTGTATTATTTGACCCAACACCATTAAAATTTACAATACTGAATCCAATTGATCCAAAGCTATATTATACAACACCCCTCTATATGCAAGATACAACCCATCCATTGCTTTTATAGTTGTCAATATTTATATCTATCTAATTTTTTAATTAATGATTTTTTATTTTTAAAAAATCATGCATGAGAGATAATAGGGGAGGGGAATAAATCATGTACCACATATAGGGGAAGGGGGTTGTATTTTGCTAGGGTAGGGGGGGATTGTACCTAATATTTGC
This sequence comes from Bassia scoparia, assembly GCA_008642245.1. Classification (NCBI taxonomy): domain Eukaryota; kingdom Viridiplantae; phylum Streptophyta; class Magnoliopsida; order Caryophyllales; family Amaranthaceae; genus Bassia; species Bassia scoparia. The sequence continues at coordinate 65,714 of SNQN01000837.1, read as the reverse complement.
GCAATTGATCGGGCCAATTTGGGCCAGCTATATTAAATCATTGTCATTTGGAGTTTGGACAAAGAAAAAAAGACAAAGAAATCTCACACAACAAGCAATGGAGATCTTGCTTGATGGTAAACCAAACCGATAATAATAATATTCATCATACGACATTACATCCGCCGCATCAACACGCGTTCGATTTCCTTTTATTTTAAATTCCACCCACAAACTATTAACGTGTTTTCTAAAACAAATATGTTAATCAAATCAAGCTTTTTTGGGCCTACCATCGTGGATTTGTGGGGTTGGTATTGGTCAAGATTCCAACTATTCCACGTTTCAATATATTGTACTCTCTTCGTTCTAGTTTGTTTGTTTTTTACGTATTTCTTTTTATTTTTTACATTTTTTTTATACTTTACTTTTATTTACTCATTAATGTTACTTTTATTCATAAAAATATTAATAATTTAATATTACTCCTTACTTATTTACTCACTAGTTTTATGTGCACGCGATGCGTGCTTGCATTTATGAAAATTGTACGTCGTATTTTCATCAAAAATGATTATATGATATGTATCATAATAAAAGGTTTATAACTAAGTAGCAATACAATTTATCTGAATTGGAATTATTTTGTAAATAATTATGTCTTCAAAGTTGAAATTCAAATACAACCATTATGTTTTAATACAAATTGAAATAATGTTCATTGTTTAATGTTTTTAACTAATTAACTCACATAATAAATGCAAATTTTCATATTTAATCACACTAATCAGTAAAGGGATAATTTAGGCACATAATCATTATAATTTTTTAAATTTCATTAAGAGTATAAAAGTCTTTTAAGTGGGGTCACCATCTTCCTCCCTTACCTAATATATAGCTTTTTCTTTGCACACTATATATGCGTGCCTAAATAATGCCAAAAAACAAAAAATTACTACTAATTTAAAGTTTGCAATTAAACTTTTAAAATTGGTTTGTAATAATTATTTGAAAATGTTTTAATTGTATCAATTTATTAATTCATATAAAAAAATTCTCTTTTTGCCATGCATAATATATGGTTAGATAGCTTTTTCTTTGCAACACTATGCGTGCCTAAATAATGCCAAAAACCAAAAATTGCTACTAATTTAAAGTTGAAATTAAACTTTTAAAACTTTGGTTGTAATTATTTTGAAAATTGTTTTAGTTGTATCAATTTATAATTCAATAAAAAAATTCTCTTTTGCTATGCATAATATATGGTTAGATTTTTGTAAATTGAAACTTTCCCGTATATGTAGTTTTTAAATAGCAAGGGAATTAATTGGGAGAAAATTGAATAGGTATTTTTATTTGTCAGGGGTATATAAGTCTTTGCATAGGGGGGACACCATTGCTCCCCCTTGGCTTATTAATAGAGATTATTCTTGATTTCTCCACCTAAACTTATCTCATCTCCTCATTTTAATTAAAAATTAAAAGATTTACTGTACTTTAATTTTAAAACATTTTAAAAGAATAATACAACTTCCAAGTAACAACATAATTTATCCAAACACTAATTTTCTTAATTAACGTGCAAATCTACAAACGTAAAAACAAATCGGAACGAAGGAAGTAATGGTTTTTTAGTTCGATGTCTAAAAATTGAATGTTAAAAAAAATTAAGAAAAATTATGATTTACTTCACACAAAATTTATGATCTAGAGTTTAGATTATAATCTTTTAAATTTTGTGACAGTTTAATTTAGCTCAATTCACTTTGACTCTTTTGTTTAATTTTTGATCGTTCAAAAGAACAAATTCTTAATGCTTTTAACTTTTAACATTCTATCTCTTCAACTATCAACATGACAAGCTTCTTGGAGTCTCACATACGAAATTACAGAGTACACAATTATTTATTAGAAAAACTACCAACTTAAGCTGGCAAGCTAGATGTACATCTCGAGTTTAATCTTAAAACTAATTAACCTTGAAATTAAAATAAACCTTCTTTGGTCCAATATTCTACTTTAGAGTTAGGACCATACTTTTGAATTGTGAGGTTGGCAATAAAAACCCTAACAATCTCCTCTTTTGTTCTTTTCTATTTCCCACCACATAAACAAACTTATCATCTTCCTTCTATAAAACCCCCAAACAACCCTTTCTTTTTCCTTGCCAATTTCCAGTTTTCCCTCCTCCACTCCTCCTTTTCCTACCCTAAAAAATCCCCCCTTTTTCTCAAAAATCTAATCTTTCTCATTCATTCWCTCTCAATTCTTRCATAAACCCTCAATTAACAACAATTCTTTTGTTGTTTCTCAAAAAAGCTAAAAAATGGCAGTTCCTTGCACACATTTCATATCATCAGAAAAGGCAGCAATGGAAAATGGGTTCTTATTAGGCTCACCCAACTCACTKTCGTCTCCTCGCGTWTTAACCCAAGACGAGCTGAAGAAAATCGCAGCATACAAAGCAGTCGAATTCGTTGAATCAAACATGGTAATCGGATTAGGAACAGGCTCAACTGCCAAACACGCAGTCGAAAGAATCGGCGATTTGCTCCGACAAGGAAAGCTCAGCAACATCATCGGAATCCCCACTTCAAAGATGACTCACGAGCAAGCAATCTCGTGTGGGATTCCCTTGTCGGATCTCGACAAACACCCAGTTGTCGATCTCGCGATTGACGGCGCGGATGAAGTTGACCCCTTCATGAATTTGGTCAAAGGCCGAGGTGGGTCCCTCTTGAGGGAGAAGATGATCGAGAGTGCTTGCAAGAAGTTTATCTGCATCGTTGATGAGACGAAGATGGTSAAGTATTTGGGCGGAAGTGGGTTAGCTATGCCGGTTGAAGTTGTGCCCTTTTGTTGGAGGTTTTCAGCTGAGAGATTGAAGAACTTGTTTGAGGATGCTGGGTGTGTCGCAAAGTTGAGYACTTTTGCTGAGAATGGTGAGCAAAAGCCCTTTGTTACTGATAATGAYAARTATATCATTGATTTGTATTTTAAGAAAGAAATTGGAGATCTRAATGTTGCGAGCGATGCKATTTTGAGGCTTCCTGGGATTGTTGATCATGGTATGTTTATTAACATGGCTACTACTGTTATTGTGGCTGGTGAGCTTGGGATTACTATCAAGAACAAGTAGGGTACTTTTTATTTGTAGTTTTAGTTTATGTTAGAGTATATTTGTTCTGAATTAGGTGAAATTTTGATTTGTTTTTAGTAGGCTGATAGTGTGAGATTAGTCTCAACAAATCAAATTTTGTTGTGGGAAATTGTTTTTTGATTTCCTAGTATTATTGACTCATGGTATCAAATTGTACTTGTTTTGATATCAATCAATTATTGATCAATCATTAGATGCTCTCATATCTCACACATTTGAATATGTTATGTTATTATTAGATGTTGTCTAATTGCTGTATAGTTAACAAAAATCTGGGAATTTTAACTAATGCTCCAGGTTTCAGCATCAATGAATAATTGGAGCTAAAATATTGTTATTGTTGGCTTTAGCTTTCCGTGTGAAAATGAGTAGTGCTTGCTTCTGTATATGAAAATCTGATTTTGGTGTTAATTTGATTGATGCTTGTGTAATTTGTTTAACTTTCCTTAACTTTTGATTGATGCTTTGGAYTCTTCATTTGACTTGTGTCTTTTCAAGCTGCTACACTTCAGCAAGTTGGRTATTGAGTTTGGAACTTTGGATTAAAAGTTTTTTATGTAGGCATCTTTTAGTCTCATCCTCAGATTTAAATACTTCTTAATGCTTGAAGAATCATCAACTTGGAATGCTTGACAGAAATGTGGTGAAGAATCTTCTTATGTGACCAATTTACTGGATGTTCTGTTTCCGTTTATTCCGATTGGAAACTGCATTTTGACTACGAATATGAAATTTTGTTCCAGTGGTGCAAGTTTTCTGTAGGCATCTCTTTTAGCTTCACAATCCTCAGATTCTTTTGCTATGACCAAATTATTGGTTGTCCTGTTTCCTCTTTATATCTGTCAGCATCCATGTACTGGTTGTTATTCGTTTTAGTTTAATGGAGTAAGATACCTGTGTTTGGGCAATTATAGTATGCTGTGCTATTGCTTGGTCTGTCTTTTGAAATATCAGAGCTTGCTCATGCTCTGTGCAAGCTGGATTATGAGTTTGCTCTTGTGTAATTTGTTTTGATCGTACCAAATTTAGGCCTTGGATGTTAGCACTTTATGCCAAGTTCAGTAATGTAGACATTAAGCTGTGGCTGATTGTGGTTAATGTTGCGAAATTTTATTCCACGATGAATTAAAATCCCCACTTTGCTTTGATGGGCTGTTAGTCGGTTTCCTAAGGATATGGTATTCATTTTGCGTTGTGTAGTTTGTTCGTTMGTGTTATGCCTCAGCTAATCAGCATTGCTCTGAATAAACGCCCCTTGTTACTTCGGCTGTGCAAATTGAAACATGTTGCATTATCAATTATCTTGGCATTTGAGAAAATGAATTACAACATTTGGGAAAAAATGCTCTAGCTGGACTAGCAAGATTTTGGCTTTTAAACTTTTTTTWAAAAAAAAATCAAAGTGCATAATATTACCATCTTAAATAGGAAAAGAAGCACTAGAGAGTCATGATTTTCTTATAAWTAGGAAACAATAGCAGATGCTATGATATAAAGAAAACATAAACAGAGTAATTTTAAGGAGGGCTACAAAGACTTGCTTATGAGCCTTGTTACCTAATTGCCTCTGTCCTAAGACTTCTTTTTCAAACCTTAACTGCATTTCTTATTAAGGCTGTATGTGATTGTAACTTTGTTGTTCTACTGTCACCTGAAGCTTCAGCCTCCAGGTGTATCTTGCACTTTTGATCTCAAACTTTTACATGGCAGCAGATTAACAGATACCTTTACTTATACACTGATGAAATTTGGAGTATGACAGCCAAATTAGCTGAGCTTTCATGCTAGTGAGTCAGACAGCCGAATAAGGTAAGCTTTTCAAGCTACAGAGAATGGCAGCAGGTTAAGGTGAACATGTAGGCTAAAATGCATTTCAAAATTTGGGGCTCCTAAGTCCTAATTATCATTGCCCTAAAGTTATTCCTCCTCCCCCTGATATATCTGTCAGTATGTCGAGCTTATTATTAAACATGAAGTTTGCTATATGGTGCTCATTATTAGCTTATTATTGGAACTTAATTGCATGATCTTAATTTACAAAGATTTATGGTGCTTCTGCGTATCTGCATCCTAACTCTTATGTGTTTCTTTGTTTTTGCTTAATTAGTTGCAAAGTTTAACCAAAGACTTTCCAATCTGGTAAGTGATTACTTAGAAAAGGCAAACATATTACTTGGAAAAGGTGTTTAAAGCATTCAGTGTACTCTATACTCGCCAATTTTATGCACTGTTGTATGTTCATCACATGATCCTGTGTAAGCTAACTCTATTCTCACCATATTTAAAGGAACATATGTGTTGATAACATGGCCTTTAGTTTGTTTTATGATCATACTTAAATGAATTATGTCTCTGGCCATGTGGTAACTAATTTGTTTTTTAAGTTTATTGTTGCTTTAATATATTTTTGTGTGTGTGATGTCCCTAATTATATGTTGCTTTTGTTCATAATACTCCTCGTCTGCTTTTACTTATTCCGCTTCCTCATTTCTTGATAATCTGCATCAGCATTCCCGTGTTATTAATTGCTGTCCTGAACTCCTGATGAATTGTTCTTTCATTGTACTTTGTTTCAAAATGTTGCCCTAGTGTAGATACAAAGTTCTCCAAAGGTCCTAGGCGACTTTGACAGAAGTAATTCAAAATGCTCATAGACTACCTTCTCCCATATTATACATATATTGTTTGACGAAAAAGGTGTTCTTTACTGCTAGCCCAAGTAAGCATATCCTGATAATGTTGCAAGAGTGTGCCTTCAAAGAATGCTTTCCTTCACTGCTCTTCTCATCCTCCTTCCCTTCCAAGGCAGACGACTTTGAGGATTTTTGTTTAATGCTTGCCTTCTATGATTTGTCCTGTGTTTGTGATTCTGCAGCATGTCTAACACTTCAAATCTAATTAACAGAAAGGACTGGCACTTGGGTTTTCTGTACCCCAGAACTCAGGTATAACAAGCATAAAACAGTCGTCTATAGACTGGCCTGGTATTCACGATGAGCAAAGGTGTTGTTGATAGTTTTAGAATCAGCCTTTATGTTTAGCTTGGGGTTTATGGGGGAATATTTTATAGCTTATGCTAGGAGCCTGTCTCATTCTGCCACCCATTGTAGCATCATATACCATCTGAGTGATCTCGGTAATGTTTTACAGTATGTGTATCAGGGTATACGTGGTTCAGAAATCTAGATTCTGGAGTCTGGTTCTTCTCTGCATCTTCATGGATGACCCTGAATTTATCGGAAGACACGGACTCTTACAACTGTTGCTTTAACAAATGCTCTGCCCTTGCTTCCTCATCATTCTAAATTTCTAATGACTATATGAATGCAGAAATAATTGAAAAGCTGATTACACAGTTGGTTGACTCCAGGCACGGGAGTTATCTGCTGACACGAAGTGGAAGCACTCTTGATTTCTCGGGTAAACTGTTTCATTATTCTGAATTGTTGATCCCTCTAATTGCTTTGAGTTTTATGAAGCATCTTATACTCTCGTACGTTGTATCTTCTTCGCCACTGTCTTTTGAAGTCTTGTCAAAAAACATCACTTGTAGAAAGTTTAGTTGAATGTCGRACGATTGATTTTCTTTGGTTGATGTCAATCCTCGAAGTTGTAAAGTATCTCAGGTATTCAAATAGTTTCATGTTAGTTACTGTAATAGAATCTTGATTGATAAGYCTGGTGAGTTGATTTTACAAAGCGGATTTTGCAAGTTGGGGATTAGATGACATCCATGGTCAAAAGAAACTGCGGGGACTGTAATSGCACATCGCACGGTTGATTGTCAACCAATGATGTTGATATATTGCTGCAACTTACGTTTCAGTTTCTCACAATTTGCTCAAAGGACTTGTTCTTTAATTTAATTATGTATCAAAGGGGAAATAAAGGGTGATGATAACATACTTTTAGTATTGTTTTATTTGAAGTGGAGTAATGGAAACATTCACAAAGATAAAGCGCCATTATCAGAAACCAGAAGRTGCCAAGTAGTGCACAAAGTGTTTTTAACTTGCCTATTATATACAGCAGCCAACAGTACATGAAATTTATTTATTCTGTTTACATATATAACAATGAAAGAACCTTGATAGTTACTCCGTAAATTTAATCATACTTATGGTTAGGTATAACTTTTTTAAAAAAGGCAGCCACCCTCCTCCAAGGCTCCAACCACCTGACCCAACCATTCCCGACCCCACCACCACCCCACCACCACCCCCACCACAAATTCAAGGGCGCCGGCCACCATGAATTCGAAACCACCATTGCAATCCTCCACCATCACGAATATGAACCCACCACCACCATTGCAACACCTATGCGTAACCTAATCATGAATTCGAATCCCCCCCCAAACCACGAATTTGAACACACCACCATCAAATGGCAACCCCCCACCAGGCCACCATGATCATTACCAGCCCTATAACTGAACTCTACCACCACCTTTGAACGCCCACCACCTCGAAACCCCACCACTTTGAAACCAACCAGAATTCGAACCCACCACAGTCGAACACAACCACCAATGCACCCACCACCATTGCGCCAACCCAAAAATCGAACCCTTCCCACTCTCTCATCATCCTCACAAAAACCACCAAATTCAAATTGGTGTTGGTGATTTCGAATTAGTGGCGGGTTTCGAGGGTGAGTGTGGCTCGTTGGCTATGTGGGGTGGTGCGAGGAGGATGGATGGCAGGGTTTGAGGGTGGGTGGGTCGGGGGGTTTGGGGGGGGGGGGGTTCATTGTGAGGAGTGTGGGTGCTAGGGTGAATGGTTAGGTGCGGTTAAATTTATTTTGGAAGAAATTAACACGGTTAAGTTTATATTAACGTTTGGAATATTGGTGAAAGGTAAAACCTCTAGATTTTTATGGTCGAAATTTTTTATAGAGGTTGCTTTAATTTGGAGGGGCATTGTTTGTTGTATTTCCCCAAAAAATGAATATGAATAATAATATACTTCTCTAATTCCTCTGTTTTTTGATGGAACAAACTTTCACCAAAAATCCTTTACGTTACTTTAAAAAAAGGTAATATATACTTTCTCAGGGGCAATTTGTTGAATTACCCAAAAAAAATGAACAGGCTTTGTACCCTCTAACTTTTCTTTTTTACACGATAAGGTAGATGAGACATGTGGTCATTACACTCATATTTATTATCTCGGGAACTGTACAATGGAAGGGAAAATTCCAACATAATGCTAGGGATAAGCCTGAACCCGTGATCAAGGTCACGAGAGATGAAGACTTAATTTCGGATGGGAGGCTTAGCCAGTAGTACATGAAATTATTATCAGTTTACATATATACAATGTTCATCATATTTGCTTTTTTCAAAGTATATTCTCTAAAAAATTGTCCATTTAAATCTTCGAAATTAAGTCTTATTAGCATGAATAACTTAATAGTTAAATTTAACCATACTTATGGTTAAATAATTTTTTTTTTAAAAAAAAGGGGCGAACCCTCCCAAGGCTCCATCCACCTGACCCAACCATTCCGACGCCCCCCCCCCCCAACCCGACACCAGACGAATTAGGGACTGACCCACCATGAATTCGAACCATCATGCAATCCTCATTGTGGGTGGTGCAAGGAGGATGGTAATGGTGGAGTTTCAATGATCAAGGGTGGGTCGTGGTGGGGGTTCGTTGGAGCTGGGAGGAGTGGTGGGTGGCTTGGATGGATGGTTAGGGTGAGTTAGATTTATTTGAAGGAAATAACCGAGGTTAAGTTAATTAAATGGTTAGGTTATTGGGAAGGGAGTGGAAGGGAATGAAATCCCAGGGATTTTTTTATGGATGAAATTTTTTGGAAGGGTATGCTTTGAGGAACGCAAAATCTTATGGACATTTTGTTGTATTTCCCAACAAAAAATTTAAAAAAAATGTATGTGAATAAACACTTTCTCTAATTCTCTGTTTTTTCGATGACACGCTTACCAAAAAACATTTACGTCACATCTAAAAAAAGGAATATATATTCTTTCTCAGGGGCAATTTGTTGAATTCCACCCCCCCCCAAGAAAAATGAACAAGTTGTGTATCACTAGCTTTTCTTTTTTACACAATGGGTCATTGCATAGTTCTTATCTCATGAAGAGTACAATCGAGGAAGGAGGAGTTCCCAACATGATGCTAGGGGTTAGACCTGACAATTTCGCCCTACTCCGATAGATATCCGACTCGATCATCCGTTTTCATGGATGAAAATTCGAAAAAAGTGCGGATTTTAATCGGGTGACTGATGATGGGCCGGGTCGGATACGAGTGAAGATACATTCATTTGTCGTTCGATCCGTCCAATCGATCCATCCATCCACCCGCTTATTTTATACATCGTATCTTCATATTGTTTTATCGTTGTGAAATTAGAGCTTAAATCCTTAAAGAACATTGAAAATTTGTCTTATAAAAAAAATAATGCGAAATCCATTAAAAAACTAATGATGGATCGGATGTGGATGATGAATAATTCGGGTGATAGATGGGTTGGATGTAACCCGGATGGTTCGCGAATGAAGGCGGATTAAGCTTCATCCGACCTACCTTCGATCCATTGTCAGGTCTACTGGGGGTAATGCTCGAACCTATGATCAAGCTCACGGGAGTTGGGGAGGCTTACCGGACTTACCACCAAACCAATCTCTTTGGCCTTAATGTATCACTAGATTATCATTACATTATTATTGAATTGAATTTATTGGTAGTGAACTGAACTTATTTTTACTGAAACCTTAACAAATTTTTTAAGATAAGTTGACGAAAATGAAACCTTAGTGATACTTTTCGATTACCAAGTACGGAGTAGTTTTAAGATAAAACCGTACTTCATGTTTAACGCCCTTTGACAGTGGATTTATACTCAACCATACCCAAAAAAAGTAGCAGCAAATATTCATATGTTTTAGTGACTTGTATGTGACTCAAAGTAAGTATGGTTAATTAAACTAGCTTAATCAGTGGAGTTACCGTTAAACGTGACATTCTTTAATGATAAATATTGTGCGGTGAAATGACAGTGGTACCTAGAAACAAATGCGAAACTGCTTAAAAAAACGTTTCGAAAGCAGACACAATTGGACAGGATAATGCACTAATCACATTATTTGGCAAAAAAATACAATTCATTTGATTAATTAAATAGAGCAAGTCATACTTAGGAATCTTGACGCACACCATGTGTCGAATTTTGCACAACCTTCTTTCCATCTTTGGAGATATTTATCCATTAATTTAACCCCAAACCCCATAACTAACCAACAACCAACGCCACCCATTGCACCAAGCCACTTCATCTTCTAGCCCATTCTAAGACTATTAAATATTGTCTTAGTATGGACTCTAAATAAACAATGTTCAATGATGTGTATCAAATCTTTGGAAAATAGAACATTATCAATTTCATAATTTGATTTTTTTATTCAACTTGTTAGAAATCCATTTTCATTTAATTAGTATAGAAACTTGTTTTTATTGTCTAGTCTTGAAGATGATGCGTCTTATCTGGAATTAAATGTTTTTACGACAAACTATTTGTGTCTAAGTTTTATTTTTCAAAATTTATGAAATTTGGTCAACCCATGCAAGGTATTTGAAATTTGCTTTAATTTGGTATTTGTGAAATTTTCCATGCAAGGTGAAAGGAGGAAGAGAATAAAAACACTGGGGCACCTTAGGTCAACCCAGTGGCGGAGCCAATATAGGTGACAAGGGGTCAAATGTCACCCCATTTAAAAAAAAATTAAAAAAAACGAGTATATAATAAATTAGCGATCGCATAATCGGTCGCTAAATGGATTTTTTCAGTCGCAAACTTCAAATATCGGCCACTAAATGGAAGTTGGCGGTCGCTAAATGGAAGTTGGCGGTCGCAAAATAGAAAACCTGAACAAATTAATGCGATATACCATCAATCGAGTTGCTCATGGTGTGGACTTCTCAAGTGCAGAACGACTTTGAGGATGACCTCAGAAGTTCGAATTGCCTATCACTATTTTTTTATATATTGGGGGCAAGGGTAGTACGGAAAGACACGACTTTCGTTTTTTTTTACTTGCATCATTCCATTTTGTACAGATTTTAAGACACAACTTTGATTACTAAATACTAATAACTTAAATTGTATTGTTTAGAAAATTATAAAATTTTGATATTAATAAACTATACATTAAGACGAATCTAAAAACACTCACTTGACTATATTATACATTATAAATTTGTCAAAAAAAAATGACAAAATTTAATCCCAAAAAGGAAATGATACAAGTAAAAAACAACGGATTTTTTTTTTTTTTTGAAAATGAGTAAAAATAAATTGGACATATCATCTTTTGTAATCAATTAATACACTTCGTAATTATCTCGAACATTTGTTCACAATAACACAAATAGGGGTAGACATAATCTATCATGTAATAAGAGATAATACAATTATACAAGTAATTTATGACTAGTTTGCTTGGAAGGATACAAGTAATCCAAAATTCAAAGCTTAAAAAAAAGTAAAGCAAGAGTATGAGAAAAGATAATTTTATTTCACTAAAAGGGTCAACCATTACAAGCTCATACTCAATATAGGTGACAAGTCTATAAACTATTTTTTAAAAAAAGAAGGCCTTATCTTAAGGCAAATACAATTTCTTAAATAAAAAAAAAAAAAGAAAAAAAGCCTAAAATTGAAACGTGGTAGGAAAAAAAAAAAAGGAACACAGCAAAACGACATTTTCACATATTCAGCACAAGAAAGCTCCGTTCCCTGCGACACCCTTTGGTAGTTCCGTATTCTACGATCTTTTCAGCGTCTGATCCGCGTTAAGTCAAGCACTTCCATCTCCACCACCATGTCCACAAACATCTTTTGTATCTTCTAGACTGTCCTTCTGCCCAACACACGTCACTTTCTCATCAATACATATCCATTTCAATATTTCTTATTTTCATATCACCCCCGCAAAAATATCATTTGCACCTAATCCTCAATTAATTAATTAATTAAAAAAGTAGGATTTTTTTGAGATATTTTACTCTCTCTCACGTTGTCATGCTTGATATATCTCTTGCATGAAATCGCAGACGCTGTTTCCATAATTTCTCAATATCAAGGGGTCATTGCAAATTTAAAAAAGTCCGCAAATAAATAATTTAAATTACGAGGGAATTAAAAAAAATCAGCCGTTTTGAGGCTCATTCGTAGAATGAGGCAGAAAATCTTCGCATTACGGCGTCTTTAGTCAGATTCGGAAATTCCAACTGGCGGCACTCACAACGACGTCGTAATTTACGTCCATAAATCACATGCAAAAATTAAAATCATAATAAATATTTAGAAGGAAATATAAAAAAAAATACGAACTTCATCTTCTTCTTCAGTTGGATCATAGAATCCCGCATCGTACATTGACCTCTTACCCTGATCCGACAGCACTACACGATTTTCCAAACGAGAAACACATTGAGAATAAAATCGAAGAAGAAAAGTGGAAATTAATCATAATTAAGCAGTGATTAAGCAAGTGAGACCTGAATAAGCTTCTTGAATTTGCTGAAACCGGCGTTTGGCTTCGGCGCCGATTGACGGATTGTTGGCCCATCTATCCGGATGCCACTTCTTCAAATTCCAACAAAAAAAACAAAATTCAAAACTCAATACTCAATTTCAGAATTTATTTCTTTCAAAATAAAACGGAAAATTGATGAGTTGAGAAGAAGAAGAAGTACAAGGGCGAGTTTGCGATAAGCAGAGCGAATGTCAGAGAAGGAGGCGTCTTTACGAACGCCGAGAACAGAGTAGTAGCAAGATCCATTAGCACCGTTAGATCCTCCTCCTCGCTCCATTTCAATCGGACGAAGAATGAAGTATGGTCGACGAATTAAGGGGGAGATATAATTAAATTKAATTAAATATTTTATAATTGAAGTAGGGATGTGATTGGCTAAATAATCATGGAAGATTGATTGTGAAGAAAAAGTATGGGGGGAGAAAAGAGAGGAGAGAGAGAAAAATATCTGGAGTGTCTGAAATTCTCAATCTCTCCTTAAGGGAGAGAGAGAGAGAGGGGAAGGGGGTGGTTGTGATGACGGAGGAAAGTTCGAGAATGAGAGGAGAAACAAGGTGTTAAAAATAAGAACAAGGGGGAGAAGATATTTTCAGAGGCTGGGTTTGGAAGTGACCTTGGAGGTTAGGTTATTTACGGGTTTTGCCATTGCTAGTTTGAGGTTTTTTTTTTATTGAGGAAATACAGGTCGCGTGTTCGAAACGACGAGGGTTGTGAGGTTTGACGAGAAGTGTTGGGAACTCAGAAATTGTTTCGAGGGTTCGTGGTTTTGTTTTAGAGAAGAGATGATTTTGTACGAAAGAAAAAACTTGATGATTTGGTAATCTTRGAGTTGAGGATGTTCTTGAATCTTGGACATGTACTCGTGAAATGCCTTTTGAAATTGGCCATCGGGAATCATTGAATCACAAGCCTTTCATAATTTCGACAATTTTTTCAGTATAATTAGTTGTATTTTGAGCTGGTATAATGACACTTATATTTTTATATTTGAAACTAGAATATGTCGGTGCATAAGCATCTGTTGATTAAAAATATTTTCCCATAGCTCAAGTGTTACCATAATTTATATTTTGTGTATTACTTATTAAATTCTAATTGAATTTGCAAGGGAGAATTTCGGAATAATAATATTAAAATTTTCATTTTTCTTTAGACTGTTAAAATTATTCGATCTAACGACATATATTATTGAGGAAAATGTAAGAGCTATAATTTTCAATAACTACATAGCATGAATTAAATTATGTTTCACACTAAAATTTAAAGCGTAGAAATGCAAATTTATAATATACATATTTATCATATTAGGTTGTATCATTTGTATGTTGAAAAAAAAAGTGGAAGCTTTGTTTCAAAGTAATTTTCATAATGGAAAGTGCAAATTACCATGTGCATTTCTATAATTTAATTTGATGTGTTGTATTCCGTACTTGGTATTGGTATCTTCTAATAAGAGGAATGTTGGTGGTTGAGTTTAAAAAAACAGCAGTTAAATCTTATATGCGTGGATAGTATCCGGTATCAGTGTTTTATTTTTATTTTTTTTCTTTAAAAAAATGTAGGATTGTAAGAGAAATCAGAAAAGCCATGATTTGAATTTTGAGGAACTTTCATTCAATTATCTTTTCTATTAGTATATAAATAGATTGCATGAGAAGCCAAGATTTGGATTTTGAGGAACTCTCATTCAATCGACTTTTCTATTAGTAAATAGATTTWAAAAATATAAGTTTTTTTGATTTTTTTTTTACTACAAAAGAACAAATGTTTGCATATATGAAGTACTAAATGACTAATCAATATAATCTAATTAATTAATCATTTTTTCCGTTAGGTTTTCCTTAGAGGGTTGTGCTAGGGTTTGTTTAATTTGTTTCTCCTTTTTGACAGGTTATTCCATATTCTTTCTGGTTTTCTCCTTATTTTTCWATGGCGAGTAATGGTAAGTGGATTGTGACGGGTGAGGGTATTGTAAAAAAAAATGTGTTATCTGAAGAGACTAGAAGAGAAATTGAATGAGACCTTGATGACGAGATAAAAGAAGATCGTGAGGCTGCTTTAGCGATGATGGTTAGGGTTTTGATTGAGCGAAATATTAACAATAATGTCTTCATGACCACAACTACGAATACATAAAGTAGATTGTACGTGCATGGGGTGGAATTAATTAAGTCACATTGAAAAAAATAAACTTTTTTWAAATTTCCACTTCTCCATTGAACGGATAAGCGTAYAGCTATTGAAGAGAAGTCACGCRACACACTTTCATAGGCATGTGTTGCTTATTGGAGCAAATGGGGATATTAACCATTAGATATTAAGTTGTTTYAGATTACTTTTTGGGTTAGAATTTATGATCCTGGGCTAATRAATGCTCGTATGATCAGTGACAAACTCGGGTCGTATGTTTGTATGAACAAAGGTGGTGCTTTTGATAGATTTTTGAGAATAAAGGTTTTAATAGATATTCAAAAGGCTCTTATTTAATGCGTTAAGGTTATGAAGACRAAAGGTGGTGAAAAAAGAGGACTTTGTTGCTAAATATGATAAAAATGCCCATTTTTTCGATATGTGTGGCTTGTTGGGACATGGAGATAAGGAGTAGAAACTCATCACGCYGAGTCCTCACAAAAAAAGATTGATGATGTGTGGTTAAAGGCCTCTTCGTGGCATAGGGATAAGGGGCAMGTGGTGTGGAAAGTGGTGAAATTGCGGGAGGTTATGGAACGATTTAATGCGGTTGKTTAAACGCAAACAAAGGGATATATATTGTCTTGCRTTTACTTGATCAAATTGTCGCTCCCCCTTCTAGAAATTCGGTTGCTGATGTTAATAACAATATAACGTCGAAAAAGTGGATGAGGACTAATCGTGTGTAGGGTGGTGTTGTAGGGGAAAGTAATGTTTTGACGGACACTAAAAGAGGCTTGGAGGGTGGTGATTATAACTAAATGTCGCAAAAGCAAGTGTTGAATATGGAGTGTGAATCTTACGTGGTTGTTGTTGATTCTAATGAAGTAGCGGTGAGCGGAGTGTTTCACCGTCGCGAAGAGTCATGAAAACATTAAATTGGAATTGCCAAGGTTTTGTCTGACTATGACACAGTTCGGCTCTTCGTGACTTGTGTTAGAGAGATAGAGCTGATTTGGTATGTAGTTTTTATGGAAATAATAATGATCGATGATGGGAGGCTTGAAGGGATAATGAAGAAGTGTGATTTTTGTCAATTGTGGTTGTAGCCAGGTGGTCTAGGTTTTTGGTGGTATAATTTAAATCTCAAGGTAAACTCCCACTCTTTGCAGCTTGTGGATGCTGATATTCGTGACTCGTCAAAAAAATTGGAATGTAAGGTTGCTGTTATTTATGGAGGGCTTGGTGTGGGGAGTAAACATTTAACCTAGAGTGAAATAAAGAGATTTATTGCGYAATTGTGATATTCTTCTGAGATTTTGAGTAATGATGAGAAATACGAGGGTATGCCTAGAAGTWAAAACGGTTAATTTTAGGAGTGTCCTTGATGATCGTTCTCTTCGAGATTTGGGTATTATGGGCAATAATGTTACCTGATTTTTGTACAACTCCTTCAACAATTATCAGGGAAGGACTAGATTGTTTGCTTGCTAATCCTTTGTGGTGTTCTCGTTATCCAAATCCGATTTGACTTATCATCCCATAATTGGATTTTTGAATAAATCTTTATCTTAAATCAACAATCTGCAAAGCCACATTAAATAACTTACTATAAACAGTTATTAAGTCAATGTGTCAATTGTGTTGCTAGGCTTTGTAATGCCCCTAAGCAAAGTTGCACCTTCTCACACACATTCTATTAGACAATTTTTATTTTCAACCAATGATGGTTGGTTTAATAACACCCAAAAAAATGAGGGTTGGTTCAAGTGGTAAACAATTTGATACTGCTTAGGAGGTCTTGAGTTCAATTATCACTGTAAGCAYAAAACATTAATCAAGGGACTCGCTGATGTATAGTATTGATATATGGTTTTTCTCCCCTTTCTCTTGCTATTTTGAATGGTTTTTGGCCTTCTTAAGGCCCTCCTTGCTACTAATATGTTATTTTAGTGTTTGAATGAGTTTTAGGTTGCTTTCATTGATTTGGAGTGATTTTGGACTCATTTGCGAGCACTACGGAGCTTTGAGAGTAGTAGCGAGGAGCTAGGAGTGGAGCTACGGACATATGCTCACTCGTTTGGTCATAAGTCGAGTTTCGTATGTCGTATTAGTGTAATTCAAGTTTCATTGGAAACTAGACTTCGAGAGATTCGATTTGATAGGTCACATGTATGATTTGGACCACCAGAGCTCGAGTTATGGCCCGTGGAAGATAGCCCAGTGAATTTGCCGCGTATAGACCTCAAACCGATCGGTTTGACTTAAACCGATTGGTTTGACTTAAACCGATTGGTTCAGGGTCGTTTTTGCCGATTTAATTATTCTCTTTTAGGCTGATTTATTGAGGGATATGATAATCTTTTTAGCAGCTCATTTAATTGAGAAAATCAGAAGTATAAGAGGGGAGGAATCCTAATTTTGTAATTCATTCTTAGATTATCAGAGATTAGATTCAAAAACTCAATTACGTTATTGTGGAACCTTAACTTTGGCTATTCAATAGAATTCATTCATTCATCAATTGCAATCGTTCTTTTGTAATTATTTCATCCTTTAATTCGTTTTATTATTGCTTTTAATTGTTTTATGCTTTTGATTATGTTTTCCCCAATCGCAATCAGTATGTTTAATTCGAATATGAGTGAGTAGTTTAATTTCTAGGGCGATTGAGGATCTATAGCAATATGATTGACTTATAATTGGTTTGATTCGATTCATGGCTTGGRTTTTAATCAAWTTCCTATTAGATTGTTATTCATGTTAATCAATTTCGTAGGGCCCGACTTAATTGCTTAATRTGATTAGTCACAAGTCTCTAGATCTAGCGATTGAGACTTAGAACAAGATCAACACCAATAGGTAGAACGAGACTATCCTAGGTCGAGAGATACGGTTAGGAGTAGTTCTATGGTTCAATTGATTCGAGAGAACTTTGATCCTGTTTTGATTATGCCATGTTATGAATTGTTGATGCCAATTTATTGTTACTTAATGCTTTAGTGAACCGTAGCTCTAGATTCGTTAATTATATAGTTTATTCTCCATTGRTAATCGTTGTCATTAGTTCTAATTAGTCACAATCACAAATCAAATTATCTTTTGTTAGTTTAGATGCTTTAATCCAATTAGTCAGTAGTAGTTGCTTCCTTGTGGATACGATCCTATTACCACTAGCTGCAGGTTAGTTTTAATAGGTATTTTTGATAGACACGCGACAAGCCTGTCACTCGCCCACTACAAATCGGGAAAAACTTAGTCTACAAACCAGGTGGTTAACTCGGGTTTGTTCAATTRCATTTCATTTATTTCAATCCTTGCCTTGAGCCCTTGATAGTGAGTTAGCAACAACAAAGACAGGCTCAACGTTGTGGACTATCTCACCWATAAAATTTGTGGCACATCGCTAACACACGAAAGACCCAAACAAATTGGGCCTCCAATAACCACAATTCAACCCTTTTACCCTAAAATTCCAGATCTAACACACTTCCACTCGAACAATCCATTTTCAAYCCTTCAACCAAACTCATTCATCCATTAATGGTGTTTCATCATTCCTTCATCTCCATTRRTCATCRCATCTCATTCACATGTTTAACATCAGAGATGCAATCCTCAAACGACTCCTCCTCAGTTCCGTCAAACGGCAATGCAAATCAGGGCTCACCAGCATCCACCACGCCATCTCTCTCTTCAATCAGATGACGTCACTCGACCCCTTCCCTTCCGCCGTCGATTTCAACCACCTCTTCACCGCAATCGCCAAGATGAAGCCGCAAAAGCACCACGCGGTGATCGTGACATTGTCGAAGGAGCTCGAGTTGCTGGGCCTCAGGCCCAATATGCACTCCTTGGGTATCCTCACCGATTGCTACTGCCGATTGGGCCGGGTTGACTTCGGGTTCGCACTCCTCGGGAAGCGAATCAAGCTCGGGTACGAACCCGATATCGTCATCTTTACTACTCTTATCAATGGCCTTATTGATGCCAATAACGACATTGATCAGGCTGTTAGGTTGTTGGATAAGATCGTTAGGTTAGGTATTCAGCCGAATGTTGTTACTTACGGTGCCATTGTTAAGGGGTTTTGCAAGACGGGGAATAATGCCGGTGCGATTCGCTTGCTTAGGAGGATGCAGTCTGATGGGGTTTGCAAGCCCGATGTTGTTATTTATACGATGATTATTGGTAGTCTCTGTAAGGAGAATTTGTTGTCGCAGGCGTTTAAGCTGTTGGATGAGATGCAGAAAGATGGGATTTCGCCGAATGCTGTCACTTTTAGTGCATTGGTTCAAGGGTGTTGTGATTGGGAAAGATCAAATGATGTTGAGTAATTGGTGTCTTAGCCTCGAGTTTTCGAGTAATCTGTGATGTTGTTGTGTTGCCATTCTGCCAAGATCGATTTGATGGTCGAAAAGGATCACATTGATCGATGTACATTGCAATGTGCAAGAGTGGAAGAAACGCTGGCATGGGCTTCAGTGCATTTTGGGAAATGCTTTTATCAAGGTTTGATATTTTAAATGGCTAAATCCTATATCATGTTACTGTTCTATTGGACTGTTCTTATATGCTTATTTAGTCAATTTTGTTTATGTTTATATGCTAGATGTTCCATGTGGTTATGCACAGCTTTACGAGGCAGTGTTGATTCGAATCGTTGGGGTCGTGGAGCATAACAAAGCAGTCTCATGTATTGCTGCCCGAGTGCCTGTAAACATCATCAATGGTTGGCAATGGTCGTGGAGCTGCATTGTTTCAAGGTTTGCCACTAAATTTTAAACTTGCAAGTTTAAGTTTTGAAATTTATGGAAGAAGGCTCTATGAGTGAAAATGCGAAGTTATTATTATTCAGAAAATGGTGAATGAAGTCCGATATGCTATAGTTACATCATTCGCAAAACAACACGTGGGTATCTCAGTGATATAGAGATTAAAGAGCCTGGATAACCCAAAACCTACCTTAGTCCATTGAGAAAGAAGCAGCAAACATGAAAGACATGATTCAATTAGCTGTTACTTTCCGAGTTGTGGTTTAGCTTCATATGACATGCTCAGAATTTGTTGCATTGAAGAGATGAAAGAGAGACAATGGTTCTATACTTCTATTTAAGTGTTTAACAAATGTCAGTGTCTCTTGCAGTTGTTATGCCTGTTAGAAACCTATTCAGTTATCCACTGAGTCTCATGCAACTCCAGTGTTGATTGTTGAACAAAGGCTACTTTTGGCTCTTCTTTGTTGTAATGCAACATGAAACCTCCTTGCTATTGTACAATATTTTGGCAAAGCTTCGAGTTAATGGCAAGATATAACAACAAAATATTGATCCCAAATTTTGAATTCTGAGTGTAATCTCAAAACCCGCTTCTTCTTGCTGACTTAACTAGAGGAGGTAGTATGCACTTGTCCTGTTCTTCCCAGTCGAGTAGCCCTAGGCTCCTAGGCACTCTTTGAAGTCAAGACATATCTGGGCCTCAATTTTGGACTGTTCTTGTATGCTTATTTAGTCAATTTTGTTTATGCGGGGTTGATTCGAAGCAGTCCAGTAGCCCTAGGCTCCTAGGCACAGATTTACGAAGCAGTGTTGATTCGAATTGTTGGGGTTGTGGAGCATAACAAAGCAGTCTCATGTATTGCTGCCTGAGTGCCTGTAAAGTGTAAACATCATTAATTGTTGGCAATTGATTTCTGAGTGCAATTTCAAAACCTGCTTCTTCTGGCTACCTAGAGGAGGTATTATGTACTTGGACCGTCCTTGCCAGTCTAGTAGCCCTAGACTCCTAGGCACTCTTTGAACTTTGGAGACAAGACTTATCTGTGGTATTGTTCAGCTTATAAGTTAAATTACTTGGGGTTCTTAGTTTTCTCTGGGAAAATGACCTGACCGAGCGTCCGAGCTTGATTTGCGTTTTCATCAAACAAAATGGTGTGAATGAAGTTTACTATACCTGATATACAATTAACTATATTCTTGACCCAGGTGATCCTCAACCAATTCAACAGTCCACACGACATCTCTTCGTGATGGGGAGTCATAAAATTTCCAAAATGTCTCCTTGGTTGACGGTTTTAGGTTTTTTCGATTTGAAATTTGTGTTTAACCTTTAAAGAAAAAGTGCTATTATATAAGTTGATGGTCCTACTCCAAAGCTTGAGAGGTTAGCTTGATGTTTGTAACAATGGTAATACTCCTACAATTTGTTGGGCTTTGAGCTGAGTGATGATTTGTGGGGGGTAACTGAAGAAAGATTAGTGTTTTTGGCAGCTGTGCTGCCACTGTCTTTGTTGTGATAAGAATAGGTACTTAGTTGACTGGCTTTATTGGTTAATAGCTTAATATATTTTTAGTCTGAATGTATGGGCAAAACTTATGGTCAGTACTTAGTGGCAGCAATGTTATCTGCATACTGTTAAGGGTTTAAGGCTAATCCTAATAAATGATGGCTATGGTCCTTAGTTCTTGCCTGGCAAGCTGATTACGTTGTTCTATTCGGTCATACTTATTAAATTCTTGAGCAATCTAGTTTTATGGCCTTGTGGGTAATTTTGTGTGCCAGGCGCCATCATTTGAGATGTCCTGTCACCTGTGAAGTGTCAGCTCATTGAGCCGTGTGACTTTTTGCATTATGCTGTCATTTTAAATGAAGTAACTAGTCTAAACTCTGAAGCAATGAT
Organism: Bassia scoparia; assembly: GCA_008642245.1. Taxonomy (NCBI): domain Eukaryota; kingdom Viridiplantae; phylum Streptophyta; class Magnoliopsida; order Caryophyllales; family Amaranthaceae; genus Bassia; species Bassia scoparia. Next base: position 44,198 of record SNQN01000837.1, on the reverse strand, counting down.
ATGCTTTGTTAGATGACCATGGGAGCCAAACCCTTGCCCGCCTATGAAGTAACTAGTCTGAGGCAATGATATGCTTTGTTAGATGACCAAGGGAACCAAATCCTTTATTAGGTTGCCCGCCTGCTTTATTGGGCTATTAGAATGATATTGGTCTAGTTGGCAATGGAAGCAGTTTAGTATGCTATGAAAATAGATCAACTTATAAAATGGTCATTACTCTGATGTAATATCTGTATGGAATTCGAACGCTCTTACACTTTTTTTTTTGGTTTTCGGAAAGAATTACCTTTACCTCTAGTTTATAATCTTGGATGAGAGGCTCTGTTCATTGTACAAAATAGATACCAGTTTTGAGTGCCAAGTTGTTCTGAATCCCTTTCTTTCACTTATCTTGAATCGAGGCTTGTACTTTTTAAGAATCTGTTAAGCTCTTGCAGGTCAGAGTGGCAAACTCTTTTGTGTGAAAAGTACTCTGCACTATTATTTGCTAAGAGTTCAAGACCTAAGGTTAAGTTTCTCCATTGCAATTGGGGTTTGGGAAGAAAGGTTTGATTTTTAGGGATGCTTAATGCCTTAATGTTGGATTATGAAGGGATGGTCACTGGTGAGTTGGTTGGGGAAGAAAAGCAATAATTTTGAGCTGTCCAGTGGAGGGCTAATTGCAGACAAAGACAAAGATGAAGATGTAGATGTAGATATTGATCTAGAAGCATAATTGAACAATGATTATAAAATCATTCCAAGTTAGGAAGAGAAGATCAACACTGACTGAAGTTTAACTGTTGTAAGACAAATATTGGTTTCAAAGCCTGTTATTGGAGTTTTCTTGATCGATTTTCAATTTGGCTGCCCACATGGCAATATGTTATTTGTTTTACAAATATATCCTCCACTTGTTTTTAACTTTTTGAGGATAATCCAAGATCTTTGCTGAGAAACTGGTCTTATAACGAGTTTATGAGTTTTGTTGCTTGTGTCTTGTGTGCAAACAAATTTTGGCTCTGCAGCTTCTACAAATGTGTAGAGTTGTTGTTTTCTGATTTCGTACCCTGTTCCTCTGTTCCGTAGATGTTTGTTCATGTTGAACATCGTGGTCGCTAGCTTAATGGACTATTGTAGACTTGTCAAGGGTCCTAGGGCTCCTAGCTTTGGTAACTGACCTGAAATTAGTGCCTTGTGCATTTGTATAACAGCGGTTCAAGAAGTTGCTAGCTCATGGACTAATATCAGGTATTCAGGTGTATAGACTTGGAATTCCTTGCTCGGTGGGCTGTTTAATAATATGCTTGAATTAACGAGGCAATGCCAATGACGAGTGAAATGAGGTTTTATGGAGTAGTCCATTATATTATCACATACAATATCATATGTCAACTGTCAAGAGTGTATGCAATTGTCAATAGCAAGCTAGCAACATATGGTATAGCCTCCTTTTGCTGTAGAATAGTATAGTTTTCGACAAAATAGTTTTACTGTCTCAGTTTATATCTGATGACAAGCTTTGGGTCTGTAATTTGGAGGTTTGTGAATTTTAGGCTCAAATTTTAGAGTCGAACTATGTCAGGTTATATAACATGCCAATTTATGGGGGTCTATATTAGGTGAAATTACTGGGATAATCAAGCTGGGAAAATCCAACTTAGAATTTACAGCATGTTTTTTCATATGAGAATGTAAAATGGAATACGGTACAATTACACTCATTTTTACTGTCTTACACCTTCACATGTTTTATAAGAAATACGAAACGAGAACTTTGAGAGATTCTAGAATTGGTCATACTCGTAAGTCATTAGTCTTTGCCAGTGTCAGCCTCATTCCTCAACTACTCCACAGTGCACACGAAATTCGTGCGCTTTCTGTTACCCAAAAACAACCCATGGATTCAATATTTAACCCTTCTTTCCAAACACTTTCCAATACTTAAGCGTTTGATGGGACAATGCTTTCATTTGTTACATTTCTTTGCTCAAAATATCGAGAACAATACAAAGAGTGTTTTTTCAAGCAAGAATGGCAAACACGCTTGCAATTTGTCTTAGACGATCAATTGTCATGGAAAAAGCTAAATCTTTTACTTATGGCGGTAACATTTTTCATCCTACACTCCTCTTTCTTTCCTCAATGCTCTGTTTTCTTCATCTCGTTTTCATGCCCGTTCCATTTGCAACTCCTACACTAACGTTGATTATGATTGTGATTCCAAAATTTTCCTTCTCCAACATGCGAGACAGCAATGTAAGTTGGGTTTTCACTACGTCCAACATGCAGCCTTTCTCTTTAGCATGAGTCCTCTGCTTTCTCTTGTGGATTTTATTCTCCTTTTGTCTTCAATTCTATAGCTAAGATTGAACCTAAGCAAGTAGGCAACCTTATAATTATTCAGTAGACTCAAAGTTTCACTGCTTGCACAATTGGAAACTTTGAGTCTTGTAAATTGTAATCTTTACCCATTGAGCAACCTTGCTGTCTATTGCTACTATTTTTGCCAAGCCAATTTCGGATTTTTAATCTTTGAGAATTTTATTAAGCTCGAGTACCAACCCAATATTATAACATTTAGTACCCTTACCAATGGCCTTATTTAGTACCTTAGTTCGTGACTTATTCTCTTTGGGGCAATGGAAGGATGCAAAAGAATTGTTGAATAGAATGTTGGCAGATCATTGCTCTTGTTATTCCCACCTACAACATGCTCATTGACATGTATTGCAAACAAGGGAAAGTTAGGGAGGCAGAAGCTATTGCTTACTATTTCTCCGTTGAATGGGTATTGTTTGTGTGGTGAAACGGATGAAGCCTTTGAGTCAATGGATTTGATTGTGAAAAAAGGCTGCATTCTTGATAGTTGATATTGTTTTTTAAACCACTTGTTAAAATAAATACTACAAGTCTAAGGAGCTTGACAAAGTCATTAGCTTGATCCAAGATATGAATTTTAAAGGATTAAGACCTAATGTTGTCACATACAACACTCTAATAGATGCCTTGTGCAAGGACAAAACACTCGATGCCACAATTCAGCTCATCAAGGAAATGAAAGTTCAAGGAGTCACAACAAACCTATTTACTTTGTATTTAACTCAGTACAAAATCACTTATTGTAAAAGCTCACAGGTTGCTGAGGCACTGTCCCTTTTAAGAGAAATGGGTAGAAGTAGATTAACCTTGAGCATTATGTCCTTCAATATCCTAATTAGTAGCCTTTGTGAAGTTGTGCAGCTTGAAAAGGCTGTTGATGTTCTCTCTTCTCGCTCTTTCTTCAAAGGTTTTAGCTCCTGACAACTATATATATAATGCACTGATCCAAGGGTTTTCAACGGCTGGTTTATTGACTGATGCTGTCGCCCAAATAAAGAAAATGGAGGATGATGGATGTCCTCCAAATGAACACCTATAATGTAATTATCGTTGGATTTCTCCGTGGCAATTATCTAAGTGAGGCTCTGAAGTTTGTCAAAATTATGAGTAGCAAAGGGTTTGCCCTTGATGCTAACAATACTTCAATACGTCGTTGCTCATTCATCGGTCATAATGCTATCAACTCAGCTGACCTAATGTTTAGTTTATTCAAGAGTTTTTAGAGAAACAGTCTAATTAAGCAGCTTGATGCTACTAAATGTCAGAAACCAATAATAAATTTTTGCACGATGTCTATGATATGTTGTTAGAGATCAGAATCTGTAACGTGGTGATCTTCTTTTCATTTAATTTATTTATAGCAGTGTGTTGAAGTAGAATTTGTACAGTTTTTTCTCGCAGTTTAGAATTGTTCCTGGGTTGTTCTTTTTAATGCAGAAGCAGAAGCTGCAACAGAAGTGATTTTTCTTAGTCTCTAAGATCTTCCGATTAGTTAGTGTACTGTGCAGTTAAAAGTTGAGAGAAATAGTTCTTATGTGTTCTAAGTTTATCATCGTTCCTAAGATCTTCCGATTAGTTAGTGTACTGTGCAGTTAAAAGTTGAGAGAAATAGTTCTTATGTGTTCTAAGTTTTCGTTATGACTGCAAGGGCTGAAATGCCTGAAAGAAAGATCTGGAGCGAGAAACTGCAATGAGCAGCATTATATTGAAACACAGATAGTGGTATTGAACTATTGATATTACGTAAAGTTTGTCCAGTTGACCTCTGTTGCAGGAAATGAGGAAACACATAAAAAAAATATAACACCAGCAAAGTCTGTTAAATTCCAAACTCAATGTTGCTTAACACATCATAACAGATTCTGTTTGCAATTGAAAATCTACATTACAACAGGCTAAAGAAATGCATGGTTTCGTACTTTCATTGGCGCTTTCGTTTGAAATCTTTGAATCATGTGACAGTGCATTCTTTCTACTATCAATCCATCATCGGAGAGAAATGCCTTTGTTTTCTGAACAAGTTCATGAATCCAGAAGGGAGTAATTTGCGATTACATACTTGTCTCTTGAGGACTGTGGAATACAGTACCAGAAAAGTATGTCTCAAGTCTTCTGCCTTTTCTGAGGTCTGGAATGTATTGCCTTACGCCTCTTCCAACGACAAACGACCAGCGGTACAAGCCACAACTTGCACGACTTGCTCGGATTTTCGTTAACCTCTTCATGAGTTTGTTCCTGGCCGTTATCAGTAAAATTCAACAAGTCGTCAACAGTAAAGTCTTCACATCCACTGTCATCAGGTAAATTGAATAAGTAGTTAAGGATTTGAGATGGCATCGGGTTTGGTAGAGGATCATCAAACATCTGTTGCATATTCATTTCACCTGCTCAACAAAATTGTTCAAGGGAAGGTCAATGTTTTGTGTGTCAAAGTGTTACAAGCATCTTAAACCCGGGTGTGCAAATACAGGAGTCTGGTATTTATTGAGTTTCCATACCTTGAAACTGATGTGAGTCAATCTCATCATCGGCAACATTTTCGGTGGGAAATTCATATACTGCACTTGAACTGTTTCCCTGCCAGACACATCGGCTAAGGATATCAGTAAACCACATATCGTTGTTCGGCCGTTAATTATAATAAGACAGTTGCATGCATAGTTGTGCATAATTGTATAAAAATTCATACCACTCCCATGTCTGTATTGTGTACCTGCCAAAGTATTCATCAATGTCAATTCCAAATCCATGTGACACAATCATGACTTGAAAGAGAATTTTCTACTTCGTAGTTCCTATTTTGTTCACAATGAAGTTCAGCAGCTCACTCACCTCACATTCACCAGTAAACATGCTTGATGCATCCATGTTATATTGCTGGCCATTATCTGAAACAGGAAAGACTGTTCAGTTATTGAAGTACGATAAACGTCTAAATTTGTAATGCTTGTCATTCAAACTTTGAAAGATCTGTTGTTTCATAAAAATGTTTCTTTTTATGCACACATATATCATGATGAATATACTTTCTCAATCTAGTTTAACTTGTTTTTACCTGTATACATACCATGACCTGCTGCTGTGGAACGAAGAAAGTTTTCGGACAGATTACTGGTTGTCTGGTCATGAAGACTAGCTACATCCACTACATTGGGATCCATGTTCGATGGTGGTGGTACTGCTGTTGGCTGTTGTTCAACAATATGTGGGCATGCTAGTCCTGCGTGACTTGGTGTCCAATTGGTAGTTTCATACTCTTTTATGAGCACCTTTCGTTTATTATATGCATCCTTCCTTAATTGACGAACCTTTTCCTGCAAAAGTGAAGGAAAAATATATACTAATTCATAATCAAAGTGCAATTCCTCTCCCTAAATCAGACTCGGATAACATACCTTCTGGGATATATCAAGGGAATCATAGGGTTGGCTTATTTGATCCTTGAATGCAACACTCTCAATTTTGAAGTCGCATTTTAATAATAGCTCATCCCCTAATTCATCATCATGGTATCGATACTTATAACGCTCATTACTTAAATTGCACGCTGTAGCATTTTTTACAGTTTCATTCCACTTCTTTTCAGGCATAGCAAGAATCTGATATTGATAAGAACAAAAATATTGATTATGATTATAAGCATAAGACTCGTTAGCTGGAAAAGATTACAGAAGGAAGTAGAACACAGGTAAGAATCCTTACTGCCTTCAATTCCTCTGCATCTGTATGATAAAACTGTAAGAAATCCATCACTGTGAAAACTTTGCTTTTCTCTGCCCTACGGTAATATGCCCCAGTTTTGTTTATGTTCTTTAATCGATACAACTTAGCTGTTGGTAATGGATTTGCTTGCTTTTGATCAGCTGAATGAAAAGGAAAACATCCAAATCAGCACAATATGAAGAACATTCTACAGAAGGCAGAAATACAAATGCTATGCTGGTGATTGGTGACATACTGACGTATCCCAAAAAACATTAGAAAGAAGCCATCTGCAGAAAAGATGACACTGCTATGCCAAGTTCTAAACAGTGTATAAAGCCAAGGCGGCAAGGCATACTTACCTTTTAGCCGGTTTTCTTTCACCCGAACTGCTTGACTCACTCCCGGTTGTATAATCAATCCAGAGGGAAGATCTTTTGTAACTTGAGCCCCTAACCTGAACATTCTACTTCTCATTGGGCTTGAGTTGTCTGTGAAAGAAAAGCCACTGACTGTAGCCAATCCTTCACTCAGTGAAACCTCGCATCTGCCCTTTAACAATTCTCCTTTATCTTTTCTCGGCGTGACAACATACTTCTTGAAATCATCCTTTGTCCAATCATTTCTCTTTTCAACCTCAAAATCCCCATCAAGAACCAAAAACTCAACCATCAGATCATTCAAATATGATTCAGGGCCAACTTCTACCCTTTTCCCAGTATGATCACATAACTCTACTGTAAGTGAAGCACCCTCTTCTTCGATATTATTCTTAGTTAATAGTGTGTCAGGTAATTCACCCTTAAAGCGCAGCTGCAGTCTACTTGATTCAGAAGACTCAGCCTGATGAGGCAATGAGCTGCAGCAAGGTTTAACCTTAATTTGTTAGATTACTAAACTGTAGACACACTTGACACAGAAAATTGTATGTAAAACAGATTGTCAGAGTCCAAAGTTCTACTGACAGTTTCCTTGAGTTCAATATTTTCTTATCTGATCTAAATTTTTCTAACCCGATCAAATCTGATTTTTTAGTTTTAACAAGTTGAACTGAACATAATCATAGTACGGTATTAGCAAATTAGCATATACAGTCCATGAAAGAATTACAGGCGTTTAGCAAGATAACTTAAAATAACATCATAGGCATGAGCCATCCAAGCAGTACCTTGTATTTGATGTTTGGACAGATCTTTGAGACAAGTAGGGTAGCACCTCTAGCACTTGATTGAAAGCTTCTTGCATCTAATAACATCATAAAATTCAACAGCATTATTACACAATCATTGATCGTTAAGATCTCAAACAGAATCTTCTCAATGAATCCGACAAAGATATGATTGATTACGGTTAAACATGTTTAATTAGTTGGTATAATCCAAAAGAAGTACTTGTAACAGAATCTCCTTATTAGTTATTACGTGTACCAAAAACAGAATCAGAAAATTTCTGAAAGTAAAACTTCCAATTAGCAGAAGCATATTGCATACTGCATATACCAAATTGTTCAAAAAAGAAAAGGCAGAAGCATATACCATTAATAAAAAAGTCAAAAGGATGAACAAATCTTTCTAAAATGGATCAAAATGAATTGAATTAAATTACTGTTTAATATAAGATTATGTTAATCAACAAATAATACCTGGTTAATTCGACCATTGAGTTTCTCTATTGCAGACATAATTTGCATTGAATCTTGGTTCTGTTTCTCCTTAATTGAGCTGAGAAAAGCTCTACAAAAACAGCAAACAAGCCACAACAAATAAAAGTCAAAATCGGCAACCAAGTCATTAAGAGTAATACTCATTAGATAATCATGATTAATCAACTAATCATATAAACAAATCATGTTAGAATGTTACTCACCTGAATTGCTCATGATCAGACACCATGTAATTGAAATGAACTCAAAAGTAGTTTTTTTTTTTTTTGAAAAAACAGATTTGAAAAAAAGGAGAAGAACGGTTTTTTTTTAAAAAACACACACTTTGTAAACCTGTAAGAGCTCTGAGTGAGGACTAACACCATTGTGAAGGAGACCTTTTATAATCCACTGAAGAAGGAAGAGCTTGAAAATTCAGTGAAATGTCAGCTTTAGATTTTACATTCCGAGGTTAAAATAAATTAATGTACTAATTAACTTTTTAATTTGTTACTGTAATGAAGTGATTCTATGATTAAAAAAATATGAAGTATATACATTGACTTGACTTTTGGAGGATATGGTCCCTAGACCCTAGTCATTGCTCGCTCTAATCATAATCATGCAAAGAATATACTTCTAGAAGAAATTAAAGTGACTTGGTGATATGTTCTTTAAATTAATTCTGTTTTGCTACACTAAGTTTAAATTAGTTATTATCATCAACAACGAAATTGACTAATGTGTTCAACAAGCTCGAAGATGGTGATAATGATAAGATTGTATTCGATCACAAGTTATAAGTACCAATCATACATAATTTTATTAGAATGTTCGTTTCACTTTATTTTGCTTATTTCAGAAAAAAAAAATAGATCGAGATAAATAAATTTAAGATTTTATTCGATTTAAACTATTGAAATAGTTTACAATACTCTTACATGATACAACATGCTGCTCTACAAAAGAAAATCTGATATGAAATAAAATATCCCAAAGTACACAGTATATGCAACTGTGTGTTCTTTCATCCATCCCTAAACTAGTAAACTGAATGCAACCTAGCTAACACTAGCCACAAGCCTCATAACCATTGCAAATAAAGCTGAGTCTAGTTAATTGCAAGTCACAATAAGGGCATTCACATAATCACATGTAATGGTTCAAACCTCATATCCAACAAARATTTCCTTAACAATACTTTAAACCTTTAAGAGTTTATAAGTGAGACTCGATACAACTATACGTCTATACATTTACCTTTTAGCAATTCTAGTGCCACACCAAAGTGCRTGAACACCCTATTAAACAAACTACTCACTAATTTCATATCCATCTTAAGTTCTTAACTTCCAAACTTCAGCCTACTCCACTAACAATAACAAAAGATTTGTTTTTCAAACCTGAAAAAACACATTAAAAAACTGTTACAACTCCCTTATTGCAAGTGCCCTAATAGTCCGCGTTTGTTACCGCGTCTGCTAAAGGCCTAAAAGCAAAACGAAACAAATTTGTGGGGCTCCTTCATTTATGATTTATGAGTTTATGACTCACGAAGTCAAAAAGGAATTGTTGTTCGTTCCTTCAAGACTTTAAAATGATTGGAGAGATCAGAGAAATTAGCTTAGATAAGTACCGTGAGATGAGAACATGACATTGATAAAACACGTAATTTAGTACTTACCTTATAATTAGTTATTGCATGAATTGGGTTCTATTGCTAGTTAGTAGTTATACACTTATACTGATTGCATGATGGTTGGTGATTATTTTAGAGAAGTGGTGATTGTGAATTGAACCTAATCACCTACACCACCTCATCTTGCCAAAGTCTAGTTGGCGATGGGGAATAGTGATTATTTAGGCGAATTAACTACTAAGTACGCCTATATAATAATCAAAAGTTTATACTACTAATTAGTGGATCATAAAAGAAAATTTACTAATAATCACTAGTTTATACTAATTATGTTTCATTTCTACCATTCATTCCACCACCTCCATTGCTTGGAATCTTCCTCCTCAACCGTCAGATCACCTACTCACCATCGCTACCATTTACAACTCCTTTTATTATAAACTAATCACATTTACCATTCTTCTTCCTCCAAGTGTCCATAATTCAAAGAAAAACCATTACAACCCCTTCAATCCTTCTTCCATCATATGATGTGACATTACCATATTTAAGCGTCTATATCATGTTGTTTTGCTTTATTACTTTTATCTTTGCTATTGTAATCAAAATTCGACCCTTTACGGTACACATTAATAAGAACTTAGTTTATTTGTTGATCCATTCTCAGATTTATCACTATTATTTTCATAARTAAATATCACTATACTATCACTTGTTTTAATGTTGTCGCTAAGAGTTCTACTGTTATAAGATAGCTAGCTAGCTAGGTTAGCCGCGCRGTTGGTGTATGGATACCGAGTAAAGGGTTTGGAGGACATTCAGGTTGGTGTATGAACTGAAGTTGACTGACACAAATTATTAGGTAGACAGTAGACTCCATCCCCACCTTGCAAAAATATACACCCCTCTCCTAATAAGAACACTCATTTTCACCGTTTTACACCATTACATGTTTTACAAGAAATACGAAAAATACTAATAAATCCACTTCACAATACTAGCCAATGTGTACGAGTATTTTGAGAGATTCTAGAATTGGTCATACTCAGTTAGGGGTTTGTTGGTGGGACCATTATATATCAAATTTTTCGCAACAATCTGTGATACATTAATGTAAGTTGGGTTTTCGCAACATAGAAGATGCTGGTATCTTTCTTTCGCATGAATCCTATTCCTTCTCTTGCGGATTTTACTTTCCTTTTGTCTTCTATAGCTAAGATTGAACCTAAGCAACCTTACAATTATTCAACTTTTATTTTGTTGTTTAWAAATTCGGAAACTCTGGGTGTTCCTTGTCATTTTTACTCATTAAGCATCGATGTCAATTGTTACTCCTATCAGTATAAATGTATAATAGAGATCATTAGATTTAAATATGTAGGTAAGTTGATTCGAATGATCCCAAAGGCATTGTTAAAATTATGCTTACTGTTTTGCCAACAATTTTACAAGAAAGATACTGATAGTGTACTTTACAACAAGCCTCAAGAAACCAGAAAAATATAATTAGCCAAGAATTTTAAATGAAAGATGACGCAATTCAAACATACATGAATGAGTCTTAATCATAATCATCCATCCTATTTACGTAGCATGTTGGAATAAAGAGAAGAAAGAAAGAAAGAAAAGGTGCCTCTGTTTTTCTGGCAATTGAGCTAAAAAACTTGAGAACTATTACTCAGATAACCTTGGCTTTTTTTGAGGTCTTTCAGGTATTGCTTCTTTTTTCTTCCTACGCAACTTAACCAAAAATCGGATTATTATGCACCACCTGCGACTGCGTGTAAATTCTGCAGCAGCGTTTGGCAAAGGGGACAACACGTATSCTGATGTATCCAACGATAGCTCAGTAGACTGCTTCAAGCCAGCTAGGTAATTAAAACCAGAGTAGTTGTCAAATTGCATATCACCAATACAGTCGGAGAAGCCCTCGTAAAATCTAAAGGACATTTGATGCTGATCACTGTGATCGTTTCCACCTGCGCAACGTAATTGTTCAGGCGAAGGTCAAATGGTCATTGTTTCATGTGTCAAGAGGACAATTAGAACCCGGGGGGGTGGGGGGGGTGGGTGGGTTTGTACATACCATAATCTTCTGCAGGATTGTTGCATATTGGTTGAGGTACATGAACTGCACCTAATACATTGGGATCCATATTGAAAGCCGGCAGTGCTAATGGTGCTGGTTGTTCAACGCTACACACATTGGGATCCATATTGGATGCTGACAGTGCTAGTTGTTGTTCAATGCTGCATACATTGGGATACATATTGGATGCTGGCGGTGCTAGTTGTTGTTCAATGCTGCACATATTGGGATCCATATTGGATGCTGGCGGTCCTAGTTGTTCAAAGCTGCTCACATTGGTCTGTAACATAATGTATTGCTGACACCAATCTGAGACAGGACCTAACAAAAAAAAAAAAATTGTTTAAACTAATATTAGGAAAGAGTAGTGTCGTCAATCTCATCGTAGGCTCATAACATATTTTTGGCGCCTGCTAGTAAGAAGTAACTTCCGGAAACACACTTCTCATTTTCAGAAGTTACTCTGCACTTGCAGTCTTGCATGATACAAAATACAAGTACAATAGRAACAGATTCATTAACTAAGCTTATTGTGAATCGGCTCACTCTTTAAATGGTTCATTCATAAAGTTTCATTTTATGTGAGTAAAAAAATACTTCTTAATAGTTGGCATTTGTACATACCATAATCTTCTGCAGGATTGTTGCATATTGGTTGAGGTAGATGAACTGCACCTAATACATTGGGATCCATATTGAATGCTGGCGGTGCTAATGGTGCTGGTTGTTCAACACTGCARACATCGGGATCCATAATGGATGTTGGCAGTGCTATTTGTTGTTCAATGCTGCATACATTGGGATCCATATTGGATGTTGGTGGTTCTAGTTGTTGTTTAATGCTGCACATATTGGGATCCATATTGGATGCTGGGGGTCCTAGTTGTTGTTCAATGGTGCACACATTGGGATCCATATTGGATGCTGGGGGTCCTAGTTGTTGTTCAGTGGTGCACACATTGGGATCCATATTGGATGCGGGCTGTGCTAGTTGTTGTTTAATGCCGCACACATTGGGATCCATATTGGATGCTGGCGGTACTAATGGTGCTGGTTGTTGTTTAGCACTGCACGGGTATTCAAGTCTTGCCTGAACTAGATTGGTAGAGTCATAAAATTTTGTAACAACCTTCTCATCCTTCCGTTTCTTATATGCAGCTTTCCTCAATTCATCAACCTTTTGCTGCAAAAGGATGGAGAAACTCAGAACAAATATTAAAAATCAAAAGACTAATTGGTTAATTATGTAATTCTTTCCCTAAATCAGACTTGGTTAATGGTTAGTCTACCTTCTGGCGTTTGTCAAGGGACTCGTAAGGTTGGCTTGTTTGACCGTAAAATGTAACACTTTCGATGTTGAAGTCACATTTCAACACTAGAGCATCCCCCGATGTATTATCAAGGTATTTATACTTATAGCACTCATCTGTTAAAATGCATGCTTTAGCATGATCTACTGTCTCAGCCCACCTCTTTCCCTTAATCCCTAAAATCTGACATTATTAAGAACAAAAAAATCGAATAAAATCATCAGTATAAGGAGGACTGTCAGTAGAAAAGATAGCGTTCTGTGAGTACAAAAACAAGAAGAAACCTGACCTTCTTCATTGCAGTTGCATCAGTATAATACAGCTGTAGGAAATCCATCACTGTAGTAACTTTGTTTTGCTTTGCCCTATCATAAATTGGCCCAACTTTGCTTATGTTACTCAAGCGATATAACTCATCTGCTGGAGATGGAGCTGGATACTTTTGATCAGCTGATTGGAAAGGAAATTTCCATATCAGCATCAGCATTAGATGAATTATGGAAACACTATGCCAAGTTCYAAACAGCACGTGGATAGAGAGGCATACTTACCTTCACCCCTGCTTTCCAACACTCGAAATGCTTTACTTACTGCCGGCCTTACAATCCATCCAGAGGGAAGGCCACCTATAACTTGAGCACCTAACCTGAACCCATTTCTTGAGTTATCTGTGATAGAAAGTTCACATACTCTTGCAAACCCTTCACTCAGAGAAATCTTGCACTCGCCCCTCAATAGTGGTGGTTTACCGCCCCTTGGAGGGGCAACATGATTGTTGTAATCCTCCACTGTCCAACCATCATGTCTTTCTTCAACCATAAATTTCCCTTCAATCAGTGCATACTCAATCATCAGGTCCTTCATCCAGGGCCCAGGACAAACTCTTTCCCCGGTATAATCACATAACTCGAGTGTCAGTGAAAAACCCTTACATGACTCTAGTTTATTGTTAGTAAACAATCTTTTGGGTAACTCGCCTTTAAAGTCCAACCGGAAYCTCCTTGATGCAGATGGCTCAGTCTGATGAGGCAACAAACTGCGGCAAAATTTCAACCTCAAACAATTAGATAACTATACTGCTATGTATACTTGACTAAGAGATCTACAGGGTGTCCTTTATATAAGATTTCAAATTTTGTATATCATCAATGATTAACGTAGATGAATATATGAACGATTAATGTTTTCTTGTTCATATTGAACGAAAACTTTTTAGAACTAAGGTTACTCGATTCAATTTTGAGCCGAGTCATTTCAATTCAACATGGTCAGTTGTTTATCATCAGATATTCACATATAGTAACAGAATTAGATTGGTTATTGGGTCATTATGTTCAAAAATTGATTTGTACCTTTATTTTGGAACAAACAATTAATTTAGGTCATTCAATTTTAATTAGAAAATAGAAAATCAAAATTAAGATTTATTTTGCACACACCAAACAAGTCCACACAACATCACAAGACTAATAAGCAAAACAGAACAAAGAATTGATAAAATTATATATATATATATATATATATAATATAATTATAATATATATATATATATTATATATATATTATATATATATATATATATATATATATTAGATCCTTAGTAAAAAGGCTGAAAGCACAATTTTTGATTGTTACATGTTTACCTGATGTGAATGAGAGTTTATATCAAATTTGAAAGCGCCAATATCACTTCACCTAACAAAGGTATATACAGCTAGAGGTGTCACTTTGATTAAAATTTATAAAAAATGAAATGTTAACTGAAAATTGATTGGAAATTGAACTGAAAAAATTGAAATGATTTAAACTGATAACTGAAAATCAACTGTCACGAAAACATAACTGGAACTGAACTGCAACCGAACTAAACAAACTGAAATTGACTTGCAATTGAACTAAACAAACCGTAACTGAACTGAACAAATTATAATTGAACTGCAACTGAACTAAACAAACTGTAACTACAACTGAAACTAACTACTTAAAATGAATAAGTTAAGAAACTAGTTGTTATTTATTTCACTAGTTGTTATTTTGTTAAGAAACTAAAACAAATTCTCAAAGACATTGAACTGATATGGTTCGAGCTGTTTTATAGCTGAAGTGATTAACTGAAACTGAAGTTTAAAAAAACAGAAATAAGCTGAATTAAAATAACTATTAACACATTAAACTAAATTACAACTGAACTACTATACTTTAATCAAAACTGACTGAATTAAGTGAACTGACAGCTCTATATACAGCTATAGAATTATAGAACCTTAAATCCTAAAATCAGCAAATAAAATTCGAAGAAATCAGAAACAATCATGCAATACCTAGCATTTGAAGGCAGGGCAGATCTTTGCAATTGTTGAGTTTGTAGACTTTGTAGTAATTGATTCGTAGCAGTGATCGCACTTTGAATCTATCACACAAAGCAACCCAAAAATAAATAAATTTGACAGAGTCAAGACAAAAGTAGCCCTCATTTTTCTCATTAGCATTCAAGACCTTAACACAGAGTTAAGTTTGACACTTTGATGAATGATAAATCCGACAATGATATTGTTAATAACAGTTAACTACATAATTAGAAATGTTTGTGCTAATTAAGCTGTTATAGTCTTAAAGTGGAAACTTAAAATCAAGATATTATTAATAGAATCTAATAAAGTAGACTAAAAAATAGAATTAGAAAAATCATACTCTTTATGAAAAGCAGAAGCATATACCAAGAAAAGCCTGAATAAATCTTTCTAAATAGGTTCATTTTTTAATTTTTTTGTTCTATGCATAACAAAATTTAACWTATTTTATGATAAAAAATAGCTCCAAAAAATAAATTATTACCCCCTGAAATGATTCTTTGATTTCAAGTTTAAATTCCTGAAATGATTCTTTGATTTCAAGTTTAAATTCCTGAAATGAAGATTTGAGTTTCTCCTCCATTGATTTGAGATCACTTCTGCAGAAGATAACCCCAGAAAAGTCAAAATTGGCAACTAATAAGTAATGATATTTATAAACTTGAAACTGAACCAATTAAAATTCATAGTACTTACTTAAGTTGCTCATGATATGCCATTGTTATATAATACAAGTAAGTAAAGCAAAAGAAGAAAACTTTGAGAAATAAATTATGAGGGGAAAAACACACTTTTGTAATAAACAAGTGATTAGTGATGYGTAATTGAGTAGTGAGTTGAAAAACAAAAGAGGACGTACGGGGATTTTATAAGAAAGAGAGAAGCTCAAAAGTGAAAATGCAAGGAAATGTTCGCTTAACAAAATGGCTATCGAAAGTCCTCCGAAGGTCTCTCTTTGCAAAACTTTTTTATTTTTAGGTCTTCTCTCACATAATTGTTTTTAAAAGGTCTTTTCTCACAAAAAAAAATATTTAAAACGGTTTCTTCGCCAAATATTCCTTAAAACAAAATATTCTTCCGTTTTTTTAGGAAATTAACAGAAATAATTCCAG
>SNQN01000837.1:14548-27967 GCA_008642245.1 Bassia scoparia | reverse complement strand
AGATTGAAATGAAATGAAATAATCAACTTTTAAAATTATTAAAATAAAAAAAATCCACCATTGTTACTTATTACACGCTTAGATAATCTAATTACGAGTAAATTAAATTAAATAGAAGGATATTTTATTTCGAAAATAAAAATAAAATGTACTTCCATCATTTCGATTGTTTTTCGTTTGTAGAATTGCACGTCAATTAAAAAATTAGTATTTGAATAATTATGTTAGTATTACTCGAAAGTTGTATATTCTTTTAATTTGTCGAGATGTGTGCATAAAATTAAAGTAAATTTTTTATATTGAAAAATGAGGGATTAGATAAGTTTGGGTGGAAAATCAAGAATGATGAGTAAATAAGTAAAGGGGTAATACTTCCTCCGTTTCATTTTACTATCAACTTTTGTCATTTAGGGAATAATCATATTACTAACAACTTTCATTTAGCTTTCCATTTCTGTAAACTTTTTAGTTTGAAATGATCAACTTACCCTTACTAAAAACTTTAAACATGATTATATCCTTCCTCTCTCTTAATTAGTAAGACTGTTGAGCACGTAAATGTCGATACGTGGCCTGGCTACAATATTTCCCTAGCTTCTGGGTTGAGAGAGGGGTGGAGGCTTCCCGTCAATGCTACCCTCGGAGGAGAGCTGACCTACTATTTGCACGTGAGCTTGTTCTTCGCCGTTCTTGGACTCCTGGCTAAGAAATCCTAAGCGCCGCGCACCTGCACAAAGGAGAATAATCTATTTGGATTATCTCCCCTCCGATGCTTAAGAAGTATGAGTATTTGGAATTAAAAGTGCCAAGCTAGAGAGAAAGATAAGTTGGAGTTCTTGCAATAAATGCTATGAAATTGTGTGTTTTTTCCTTGGTTTTGGGGTATTTATAGGGAATCCCTCAAAACCAAAAGGAACCTTGGATGGGTGACACTTGTCATCCATCTTGTGCTTCCGAGCGTTCCTTACTACCGTTTTGGCGTAGAAACGTCGGTTCTCCGTACCGTTTTGGTTCTGGATATGTATACGGTGGCGTTTGCCACGTGGATCGTTTTGACCCAGTATTTTGGAGACACGTGGCCGGGTATTTTCCGTGCCACATCATTTGCCCCTCAAAGACCCCGTAAATCGTTGGATTTAGGGGGTGTTTGATCCAATTTTACATTAATTACATTGCGCAAATAAAATTTAAATCGAATGAAAGGCAAAAGAAGTTTTTTTTTTTTTTTTTTTTTTTTGCCTTGGGAAGAGAGCCTCGTGGGAACAGGTGGCCTGGCCAAGCATTCATTTCGCCACTTTGGGATTCGCCAGCCATAATGTTCACAAAACTGCAGCTCCCGCCCAAACTCATTTCCTTGCGTTCAAATTTCAAAATTTGGAGGATGAAGGAGGCACGGAGCTGGGGTATTTATACCCCCTGAGGAGAGAGAGAAGGACTTTTTTCCTTCTATTTCGCTTGAAATTTCTTCTCTTCTCGCTCCTTTTTCTCTTCTGCTCGCAGTTCGCTAGTTTTTGTTCCGCGGTTTCAAGCTTCTTCGTCGGCAGTTTTAGTCACCGTCGCGGTTCGCAGTTTTTCAGGTTTTCTTCTTCGACTCTTCATCAACCGTCGCACTTCAGGTATTGTTCGCACCCTTTCTTACTTCGCACTTATTCTTATTTTTTTTTTATCAAAGTAATAATGAGCGACGCAAGTTCTACGGACTCTTCGCCCAATAAGTATATGAGTTGGTGAGGCTTGGAAGAGCCTAGTCACTTCGCCCGGCTCCAAATTTTAACTGCTTTTTCCTCCTCCCTTGATTTTTGTTCTTCGCACCCTGTAGCACCTCGACCCATCCTTGACACTCTCTATTCGTATCAGGATGCTCGCATTAAACACACGGCTCATAGGAGGCCAGAGGACCAAATTTATGATGACGAGCCGACTCGCCAAGTACCTCTGGTCGCGTTCACATGGAGAATGCAAGTCCTGCACTCTGCTGAAATTAGCGCAGATATTATAGTGGATGCATTGAGAGCGTTGACGAGAGCAGTGATGCGAGACTCCTAGTAAGGCTGCGAGGACCAAGGTCGAAACAAGGATGAGGAGGAGTTTTATAAAGATCCCATGGCCTGGATCGCCAGAATAAAGCCAAGAGGTGGAGGAGTCCTCCGAGGACGAAGACAAGGACAAGGACAGTCCTTCGTCAACCATTGTGTCGAAAGGCTTGGAGGGATTCCCTTTTGCGAAACCAGCACATCTACACCCCTCACATTGGCTTCGGTCGCTGAAGTGGAGGAGAAGTTCGTAGTTCCTGCTGAGAGGAACTGCGATCACCCAGACTACTGACAATACCTTCGCAGTTTACAAAGCGGTGGTTAGATCTGGGCCTTCGCTTTCCCCTTCACGTCTTTCATAACAATATTCTGAAGGCCTATGCATTGGCCTCGCACAATGACCCCTCGAGTCTGGTGCCACATCCTGCTACATGGCTGTTTGCAGAAGTGAAGGCTGGCAATGCAGGACAGATGTCTTCCTTCGCAGCATCTGATCTCTAGAACAGCAGAATGCCAGGCTTGGTTGGTTCCAGCTCCAGCAAAAGGGGAAGTATATGACTCGCTGGACAAACCCAATAAAGGTGTACAACTGGAAGAATGAATTTCTTCCTGGTGTACACAGAAATACTGCATCTGCGGATCCTGTCCCTCGTGGACCTCGCAACCAAACATTAAACGAGAGAGATCTAGGTGCGAGCACCCCATAAAAACCACACAACAAACTTGAGTACTTCGGAGACTGTCCAGTATGAATTTAGGGCTTTCAACGACACACAAGACCCTCAGTCCCACCAGAACTCTCCCACTCATCCGAATGTTGTCATACAATTGACTTCCTGCGAGCCTTCGCAACTCGCAGTGGTCGTCGCCTGTCGCGAGATTGAAAGAGGTAGACCTGACCTCTGACTTGTAAATATTTGCTTATTTGTTTGAATTTCATCTAACAAGTGTCTCTTCGCAAGAAGCTTTCACTTGCTAAATCTGCCCATTCATTGAACGGGACAATGTCCAGCGAAGACTTTCAAGCTCTCGCAGACGAACACTAACATCACAAAAAAAAAACTGAACATGCGGCCTAAAGGCTTTGGCACCGAAATGCTCCATACGCTCAACGGTAGTTGCTCATCGCACAGCTAAACTTCCTCGCAGATACTGCATTTGAACTACAGAGCATATTGACATATTGCCTCGCAATGAGCATTTGCTCAAATGCGAGACTTGCCTCCCTTCTTGCCCTTTCTGCGAAATAGAAATAACTAACATTGTATTTTTCTTCTTTTTTCATTTTGCAGAAGTTTAAGAGCCTTCCGACATCCTGGCAGCTGGGAATCCAGCTCCGCCAAGAAGGGCATTCTCCAAGCCTTCTTCTGACAAGCCGCCGAGCCAAACAACCAAAAACGCTAATCAAGTCTCAAACAAGGTAATTCGCACCACGGCAACGCATATAGACGGCCCAAGACAAAAACCTCATACGCAGAGACGCAGCCCGAAAAGAGACAAAAGCACACCCACTACACCCTCGTAAGGAGAGCGAAACAAGAACAACCTTCCTTCGTCACAAGACGATGATGAAGGATACGGACAAGCACGCGCCATACAATTCCTCGCGAAGCAGAGAAAGAGAGTAGTAAGTACAAACACTCCTCAGTGCGAATGAAGCCGCCATGTTAGCAAGCTGACAACACGACCCAAAAAAAATCTTCGCTCGGCCTTCGGGCAGACAGCATGAATAAACATTACGCAAATCAAACCAGGGAGCCTGCGAAGATCCTCCCCACTCAGGCTCAAAATAAGTGAGCCAACAATGCAGGACTAAGCCCACCATGAATGCCAAAGCACCCTGAGTGACGCTACCTAGGCTCTCATAAAGGGCCTCTCCCCATAAGCTCCAGCCTACGACCATACAAACACCACCACAAAACTAGACTACCACAAGAAATCGCCACCCAGGATAGGTAAGCCACAGACAAAGCCTGAGAACTTCCTCGGCCAGTTCCATCAAACTCCCTTCCACCTACGGGGGACTCGTCGGCGCTCCTGCTCAAGCACCCGAAATCTATCCACACCAACACGTCCAACGTGCGACCGCCCCAACATAGGACGGCTCCCTTCGTCCTTCAAAGAAAACATAGAATGACCCCAAGCCCGCACAAGAGACATCACTCCCAGACCAGGTACATAGTGTATATCATCACCTCACCAAATGAAACTCGCAGTTCAAGTTTTAAGAAAGTAGGTTCCTGAATAGGTTTCATTCCATCCCACTGACGGTTTCTGACACGATCATTCAACACCTGATGGTCTTCTGACCCTTCGCTTTTAGATATATAACCACCTTTTAGTGGTCTTCCAAATATAAACGGGCCTTTCGATTATTTCAAAATAATCCGAACTTTAGGGGGTGTCTTTAAAAAATGTACCGAATGACCTACTACATATTTTTCAGGTTAAAATCAAATTTATTTATTTATTTATCCTTTTTTTGTTAAAACTCATCTGTTTTTTTTACAAACTCCCCTCCTCTTTGTAACTCACGACATCTCTCTCTCCTCCTCTTTCTCTCTCTCACTCTCTCTCCTCCTCCTCCCTCTCACTCTCTCTCCTCTTTCTCTGGGGTCATGGCAGCCGACAAGTGTGGTGGGTGCGGTGTAATGGTGGTTGCGAGATTGGGGGAAGGAGGAGGTGGTGGTGGTTATGGAAATCAAGGATGGGAGGTGGTGTGTGGGAAGGATGAGATGCGTGGGATGGAAGGAGGCCAGATGTGGTGTGTGGGAGGGAGGAGGTGGCAATGGTGTATGGAAGGGAGGAGATTTGTGGGAGTGTGGAGTTGGCGAGAATCAGGGGTGGAAGATTCGTGGGAGGTGGTGGTGGGTTGTTGGTGCGTGGTGTGTGGTGGCAGATTGTGGTGGGTGACAGGTTGTGTCAGGTGAAAGTGGAGGGAGGAGGCAATGGTTATGGCAGGTGGTGTGGTGGTGTGTGGTTGCAGGGAGGAGATGCGTGGCAGGTGGAGGGAGGGAAACTATTGCTAGTTATTACTTATATTGATTATGTGATCTGATATTTAACGGTCGGTAAATAAACCCAATTTACCAACCATCGGTACAGCGACGGACATCAATCGGTAAACGTTTACTGATCGTCTCCCGCACTGTTTACCGACCGCTTTTGACGGTCGGTCGAGATGTTTTTTCTTGTTGTGACATTTATCCATTTCTTTAAAGTTTTTCATTACGGAGGGAGACTATTGCTAGTTATTACTTATATTGATTATGTGATATATATTTAAGAGGTGAGAATGAGGAGTGCTGATATACGCACACCAAACTACACTATGCGCACAACAATTTTATTTCAGATTTGGGTCCACACGTGCTAATGACTTTCAACGAACTTAGATTCTTTATTTGTTTTCCTTCTTATTTGTTGACTTAAGTACGTAGCATTTTACAAAGTTCTTTCATTTTTTTGTTAGCTTTAACACCGTAGCATTTTACTTGGTTGGCTTTAATAGCATTTTCATATCTCCTCACTGTCTCCATCCACTCTCTRTCCTCACCGCCATCTCCTTTCTCTCTTGTCGCCGCCGACACCCCCTCACTATCATCTTATCTCTTTTGTTAACACCGACATCTCTTATCTCTCCTCTCCTCTCCTAACCGCAATATCATCTCTTTTTACCACCACCAAAACAACTAGATCTAATGGTTGTGGGTGTTTGTGCGAATTTTGGTGGTGGTAACTAGATCTTGTGGAGCAACAAGAAGCCTGCATATTCTAATGTCAAATTCTAACTTAGTCGATGAAAGTCAACTAGTATATTTTGAGCAATAACACTAATAAAAGTCTATTATAGTTGACCATAAAAGAAAATTAATTTGCTAATTCAAGTCAACAATTGTTATTCTGTGCTTCTCTCTCCTTCTACAATATGCCATTTTCTCTCTCCTTCCCAATCTTTTGCTTCTCTCTATAGCAATCTGCTTAAGCCTTTCTCTATCCACAAATCTGTACAGTAAATTTTTCAAAAAAAAAAATCAAAACAAAAAACAATCAAATGAAAAAGAAGAATCAAACAAATTCTTCAAAGAAACAATGGAAGTCGAACACATTGAAAATTCAATGCAATACAATTACACTTTTCTGAATTAGAAGAACTATTTTTTGATTAAATGAACACTTTTCTGAATATATGAACTACTGTTATGACATATAAGAACTACTTTTACGAAATATCACAATTACTTTTCTGAATATGTGAACTACTTTATGAAAATATATGAACTACTTGAATGTAATATCACAATTACATTTTTCTAATTAATAAGCATTATTTTTTATGAATTATATGAATTTACTTTATGAATTATCACAATTACTTTTCGAATTATAAGATCTACTTTTACGAATTATATTATCAACTATTTTTATGAAATATATGAACATTTTATAATATCACAATTACTTTTCTGAATTATAAGAATTTTTTACGAATTATATGAACTACTTTTAATGATTATCACAATTACTTTTCTGAATTAATAAGATCTACTTTTACGAATTATATGAAACTACTTTTATGAAATATCACAATTACTTTTCTGATTATAAGATCTACTTTTAACGAATTATATGAACTACTTTTATGAAATATATGAACTATTTTTAAAATATCACAATTAAAAGTAAATAAAGTAAACGAAAAAGTACTTCAAATTAAAAAAAAGTAAGCTCAAATAAAACAAGAGGAAATAAAAGAAGTAGGTCATTTTTTTTTCACAATACTTCCAGTGGACACGGCCTCATCATATTCATCATTTCTTCCAGTATTTTGTTTTTTGTATTTTTTATAAATGAAAAAAAATAACACTTTACAAAACATCAACCTCATATTCATCATCATCACGAGATTCACGACTAATCTCCAATCTCAATTTCTCATCATCCTCGTCACCGTCCTCCAAGCTTCTCCATTTTATGGCGGCACTGCAGGGAGGTTTTGAGCTGCGACATGGCCGAGCGAGGCGGTGATCTGCTCGACGACGTCCTACCAGTGGAGCGAGAACGTCCTCCTGAATTCGAGCTTCATCGTTAATGGCGATTGCAAATTCCATAAATGAATGATGATGGAAGGGTCACACTGTTGTGTTATATTTTTAATTTTAATTTTGATTTTATTTAAATCAAAAAATTGAATGAAAATTGAGATGAATGAGATTGAAATGGGAAGAAATGAGGAGAGAGAAAGGGAGGTGAGAGAAGTTGAGAAGAGCGAAAATGAGGAGAGTGAAAGAAAGGTGAAGAGAGTTTGAGCTGATTAATGATAGTTCTTTGTGAAAATGGAATTGTTGGAAATCTAAAGAAGTATTTTTTACAGTATTTCCTTGCCACACCATAAAATTTGGTGTGGCTTGCCTCATATAAAAGTTTGTCCTATCCTTAATGGTCTCCTTCTTCATGTTGGATAAAAGATTTTATTTAATTTTTTTGAGACGGAAGTCTCTAAAATAAAAGATATATTTATCAAGGAAAATCCGTAATTCCTTTTGGTAAACTTTTGAAATGTGGCAGGCCACATTATAAGTTTACCGTGTCTTGTATTTTATAAAGCCCATTAAGTAGTTCATAACGGAGCCCATTAACGTGCATACAGACTCGTTAAAGTAAATAAAAAAATTCCTAACCCATGAAAATGCTATGCCACTCTCATCTCTCTCCTCGATTTCTCTCACCTCAAACTAATTCTTCCTCTGAGTTTGTGCGCATTAGAAGAACACACCACCAACGATGTCGGACCATCACCAGGAGGAAGCACCACCACCACGAGTCCAACGGAGCCCATTAAATTGAAGCAGTTACTGTCCATGCTCTATTTCTTCGCTTTACCACTCACTCCCCAATCTTCTTCAATTCCTCTATCTCTCTCTCCTCCGTCGCACACACCTCCGTCGCTGGAATGCCACCGCGCCTCGAGACGCCGGCTTTAGAGAATGCGGCGGAGCCGATGTGTGGTTGAGGAGGAATTGTTTGTCGCCTGCTGTTCTGATTGATTGGTTCGAATCCAATTCGTGAGATGGCAGTGATCTTCGCTGGTCATGGCCCGACTCTATTAGAAAGTAGAATGACCGCTTTTACACTAATTTTCAAAGTGGATGGAATCGGGTCGAGTGGTCTCAGTTGAAGATGGGATTGCAGCGTGTTTATGGATTGAACGAGATTCAAGCTGGGGAAAATGGTGGAATTTGCGAGCGGTGGTGAAAGGAATAGCTTAAATCTGGGCGGAGCTAAGTGAAGCTATAGGAAAAAGATCCTATTCTATCCTGGGACTGTCCTTACTGATCCAGAAATCCGAGACTGAAGAATCCGCTTGCTGCAGCTCTGTTCTCCGGATCTCAACACTGTTTGCGATGGAGGAAAGCATGTCCGCACCACCTCCGTCGCTGGAATGCACCCGCGCCTCGAAGACGTCGCTTAGAGAACTGCGGCGGAAGCGATGGGTGGTTGAAGGAGGAAGTTTGTCGCATGCTGTTCTGCAACACTGTTTCGATTGGATTGCATTTGCGATTCCCAGAGAGACTACTGGGCGGATGGTAAGTTCGATTCCGAGGACTCTGTGGGGTGTTGGTGAAGAGAATGAGAATACGAAGGATGGTTTGTGGTGTTGTGATTTGGGACTGCGATCTAAGAAGGAAGGATTCCTGTGAGATTGTGAGGAGGTTTTTGGAGCTTGAGGTTGGAGCTTTGAGGTTGGAGCCATGGTTTGCTTCAATTTGGTGGTTTTAGAGAGTTTGTTGGCTGATGATCTATTTTTGGCTAAAATTTGCATGAAGTAGTTATAATATAATAAAAGTTTTCATCATATTCTAAAAGTAGTTCATATAATTCGTAAAATAGTTTTATATTTCTGAAAATAAATTGATGATATTTTATAAAAGTGGTTCAATAAATTCGTAAAAGTACTTTTCTTATAATTCAGAAAATAATGGTGATATTTTCATAAATGTAGTTTATATAATTCGTAAAAATAATTCTTATAATTCAGAAAGTAATTATGATATTTCATAAAATTAGTTCATATATTTTTTCGGTACAAAGTAGTTCATATATTCCATAACGAAGTTCAATATAATTCGTAAAAGTACTTCTTATAATTCAAAAAGTATTGTGATTATTTCAATGAAAGTAGTTCATATATTTCGAAAAGTAGTTTATGTATTCATAAAAGTAGTTCATTTAATTCAGAAGTAGTTTATAGGTATTTCATAACCATAAAAGTAGTTTAATTTAATTCCAGAAAAGTAGTTTCATTTGTTTTGCAGGCATATGTTTTTTTTAAGTCGTGTGTTGTCATATTGAGGTTACTTTAAATTTACTATTTATAGTCATTTAACATCTCATTTTCATTTGTTCAATCTATTTTCCTATTTTCACTTTCTCTCTCTAAAATTATTCTCTCTGCTTCTCTACTTTAAAATTTTCTCTTTGCTTCTCTCTCTTCTTCTCTTGCTTCTTTCTTTGCTTCTCTCCTCGTTTCTTGTTTTCCTTTCTACTTCTCTCTTGTTTTTCTTCTTTGTTTTAGTTTTTTTTTCAACATGTTTTTTCTCGTTTCTCGTTTTTCTTTCTACTTCTCTCTTGTTTTTCTTCTTGTTTTAGTTTTTCACATGTATTTTTCCTCGTTTTCCTTTCTACTTCTCTCTTGTTTTTCCTTCTTGTTTTAAGTTTTTCACTTGTTTTTTTCTATGTGATTGTAGTAGATCTGAGTTCAATAGTATCAATTTTTCTTTCTTTCGTTTTTTGTTCAAGATGAAGATATTCTGAATTTTGTAATTTTGAATTTCGTTTTGTTTGTTTGAATTTTGAAACTTAATAGATCTGAAGAAAGATATCAGAAGTTTTAACATGTAAAAAAAATTCTGACTGGAAATCATTATTCGTGCAAGGAGATCAGTTGGAAATGCTTTGTTGTGAAGATTTTAAAGGTTAATTCATAAAAAGTAGTTCGTATATTCAAAATAGTAGTTCGTATGATTCATAAAAGTAGTTCGTATAATTCGTAAAAGTACGTAGTTCTTATAATTCGTAAAAGTAGTTTTTATAATTCGTAAAAGTAGTTCTTATAATTCACAGAAAAGTAGTTATAAATTTCATAAAGTAGTTCATATATTTCATAAAAGTAGTTCATATAATTCGTAAAAGTAGTTCTTATATTTCAGAAAAGTAAATTGTGATATTTCATAAAAGTAAGTTCATATATTTATTAAAAGTAGTTCATCTAATTCGTAAAAGTACTTCTTATAATTCAGAAAATAATGGTGATATTCCATAAAATAGTTCATATAATTCCGTAAAATATCATATATTCTAAAAGTACTTCTTATAATTCAGAAAAGTAATTTTGATATTTTCATAAAAGTAGTTCATATATTTTTTTTTTGGTGCAGAAAGTTAGTTCGTATATTCCATAAAGTAGTTATCATAATTCGTATAAATAGTTCTTATAATTCTTAAAAGTAGTTTTTATAATTCATAAAAGTGTTCTTATAATTCAGAAAATAATTATAATATTTTCATAAAAGTAAGTTATATATTTGCATAAAAGTAGTTCATATAATTCGTAAAAGTAGTTCTTTATTTCAGAAAAAGTAATTTGTGATATTTCATAAAAGTAGTTTATATATTTTTATAAAAGTAGTTTTCATCTAATTCTTAAAAGTATTTCTATAATCAGAAAAGTTAGATGATATTTTTCATAAAATATTCATATATTTCGTAAAAAAAATCATATTAATTCTTAAAAGTACTTCTTAATTCTGAAAAAGTAATTTTTGATATTTCAGAAAAGTAGTTCATATATTTTTCAGAAAAGTAATTCATTATATTTCATAAAAGTAGTTTCAATTCAATTTATAAAAGTAGTTTTTTATTTCAAGAAAAGTAATATCATATAATTCAAAAAAGTAGTTCATATAATTCAAAAAAGTAGTTCATCATAATTCAAAAAGTAGTTCATTAATTCAGTCTAGTAATTGTAACATTTTAGACGTTTATCATGTCTTCTCTATCGTTTTGATTATCTTCATCGTTTGAAGAATTTGCTGAATTTTTGTCTTTCATTTGATTGTTTTTTTCATTTTTTTTAAATTTTTCGCTATAGATATTGCTTGAGAGAAAGGCTGGAAAGATTGCAGAAGGAGAGAAGCAGAAAGTTGCAGAAGGAGAGTGAATCGAGAAGGTTTCAGAACGAGAAAAGCAACAGATTTGCAGAAGTTGATTATGACTGCTGTTGCTGGTTTTTTGGGATTAGCTTTAGGTTTTAATGTGCCTATTATAGTGTTAATTAGTTGTAATAGTTAGTTGTTAGCTGTACGGACATAACGGAGTCCGTTATGTCTTTGTTGCCAGCACACACAGAATAATAGGTTGTGGCTGATTACACACAAACGAGCTGATTCCTTTAATTTGAGAATAAATTTAAAAGTAAACGTGTTTTATTTGATAGCTACATTAGAATTTAGAAAGGGAAGGAGTGTCGCTGTACTTCTTCCTATCTACTTAAAATTAGCTCAAGCCATAAAGTTATTAAGAAAAGGTATGTATTTTTTGTGACCTGTGCTATATATTGCTAAAATTATACTATTAAGTCAGCAATTGCGTCCTGTCAAAAAAAAAAAAAAAAAAAAAGTAGCAATTGCGATTATGTCTCCTAACACTTCAGGTATCCTGAATTAAGGTGACATTCGTTAAGGATTGATCAACACGTACTACTTGGCTCCTACATGGGTTTTCCAAAAGCCGCGTTATGTTAGTCGGTCGACATGTAAATTTTAGATGACTCAGAATCATTTTAGTACTCGTACTTATTTTTTTTATCTGACTGAACTAGTCTTAAAAAAGGGAGAAAACTTGTTTAAAAACATAGGAAATTTGCGAATAAAGATCTTTTAAAAAAAAATTGTGAGAAAATGACTTTTAAAAAATTTATGTGGAGAGAGACCTAAAAATTAAAAAAGTTTGTGAAAGGGACCTTCGTGGCCTTTTCCGACTTGACCGACAGCTTTACCTGGCATTGACCCTAACCTTATCTATCTAATTTCAACCCTAAACTCTATTACACTATCTTCTCCCTCCTATTCACTCCTACACTTTGTTTCTTTCTCCTCTCATTCTTTTTTTTTTTTTGGTGAATTAACGTGATGATTTCTTTCTCCTTCTCATCACTCTCAAATTAACTCACTTTACTTCATAACATTCAATTCCAACAATAAAATTACAACAAATTAAACAAGAAATACTCTTGTAAAATTGTACAAAAATCACACAAAAAAACCATTTAACATTCAGAATCAAAGAAACCCATACTCGTGAGGGTGTCGCCGTGGTCGGTGGTGGGCTGTCGTCAAAGAGGCCCTTGTGTGACGCCGGAGGAAGAGCCAACTAAGTATTCGTAGGCCCGCAGACGGTGTAGTAGCTAAGTAGCGAAGCGCGAGAAGGCGCCGTCTGGTCTTTTGATGCTCCATTGATGGTGATGCTTTCTCTTTCTTCTATTCTCTTTCTTAGGGTTAGTGTTGGGTTGGTGGGGTTGATTTTTGGCAACTTATTGTGTGATTGGAAATGATGAATTGAGGAGAATGGATGATTGAGGGAGTAACGAAATAAGGGAGAATGGATTAATTGAGGGAGATAACGAATTAAAGGGATGATGAATTAATTGAGGGAGATGGAGAATTAAGCGGAATGGATGAATTGAGAAGTGTATAATATTAAAAAAAGAGTGCATTTAGAAGGTTTCAAGATGGGTCAACGACGGAGAAACACGGTCAAATGTCGGAAAAGACTCCAGGTCTCTCTTTGCAAACTTTTTTTTATTTTTGGTCTTCTTCTCACATAATTGTTTTAAAAGGTTCTTTTCTCACAAAAAAAATATTTTAAAAGGTCTTTCTTCGCAAATTTTTCCTTAAAACAAATATTTCTTCCGTTTCTTTTTAGAGGAAATTAACAGAAAATAAATTCCATAGTCACTTTCCAAATCGCGGTTTTTGAGGCAAAATTTGGTTGGGTGATGAGGTGTGAGGGTGGAGGCCAAAAAATAYGAAAAAATGATTAAAGTATGTATATTGATGAATATTTTAATAAAGTATGGGTAGAAAAAATAGTATTTTTATATGRYGTCCCCACATAAAAGAGAYAASAATTAYTATTTTAATTGTGGTCCCCACTCCAAAAAAGGAAGGAAATYAAAGTYAGYCATTTATTATGAAACATRCCAAAATAGAAAGTGAMGCACTTATTAAGAAYCGAAGGAAGTATACAATTTGCAAATTTRGCCTAGGAGTRCGAARCCACTTGAAAMTTGCTAGTAAYTTGAAATGGATGAAGTATTAATTATTTT
>SNQN01000837.1:0-14505 GCA_008642245.1 Bassia scoparia | reverse complement strand
AYYAYGYAAWMMWAAAAAAWAWAAAAGGYAACACCAAAAAGGAAACGTAAAAACAAACTGGAACGGAGGGAGTATACATTAAACAAATAACTGAATAAGTCGTACTTGTCATTGTCGTTGTCAATGTACGATTTGACGCGGTTGGGAATGAAGTAATTTGTTTTTTCAATTTAAGTCTCTCTTATGAATTTGTGAATGTATATGCATGTTTTTTTTTTAAAAAAAAAAGTAAATAAAAATAGGAAAATTTGTAATAAAAGACCTTATAAAAAAACTTTTTTTGTGAGAAAAGACCTTTTAAAAATTTTTTTGCAAAAAGGGACCTAAAAAATAAAAACTTTGCGAGAAGGAACCTTTGTCAACGTTGACTTGTAGAAGGCATAACTCCTAAAAAACAACTCCAAATTATGCAATTCTTGAGCCTATTTTATGTATTGTTCAGAGATCTACAGCTTTTATGAAGAAAACATGCTTGAAAAATGGATGAATGACCAAGAAAAAGGCCGAATAAGAGGTGCATCAAGGAGAAAGGCGAGCAACAACAACAATAGCACAAGAAAGGTCTCTTCTCACAAAGTTTTTTTTTTCTCTTTTAAGGTTCCTTTTTGCATAAATTTTTTTAAAAATGTGCTTTTTCGCAAAATTTTTGTTTTTTAGGTCCTCTTTCGCATAATTTTTTTGAAAAGGTCTTTGCTCACAATTTTTTTTAAAAGGTCTTTTCTGACAAATTTTTCATAAAAATATTCTATTTTATGAAATGAAATACAGTACATAAATACAAATTCCATACTGGTTAGGATTTAGAGTTTGTGTGAGTAGATCGATCAGATTTTCTACGGGGTAATAATTAATCTTCATGCTCTTCCTCAATTTTTCATTAGTTTAGTATAACGAATTTAGGCTCCGTTTGTTTTGACGGAAAACATTTTCCGTTTGTTTAGGGTAATTAAAGAAATTTTATATCATTGACAACAATTATTTTCTTATTACAGTAAGAAGTTAAACTTGATCTCTAATTCTCTATATCTACCTCTACATGTTATTCAACACATTTTCTATGCAACTAGCCACACCAAAAATTTTGTGTGGCTGGCAGTCCGTACAGCTTAAAAATAACTTAAGAGTACAACTATAACAACACATTTTCTATGCAACCAGCCACACCAAAAATTTTGTGTGGCTGACAGTCCGTACAGCTTAAAAAAACTGAAGAGTACAACTATAAAAGGCCACAAAAAGAGGCCACACCAAAACCTAACAATTATCCCTAAAAAATACAGTAGCAAACAACCATTTTTTCTCTCCTTCTACAATATGCCATTTCTCTCTCCTTCCCAATCTTTTGCTTCTCTCTATAGCAATCTGCTTAGCCTTCTCTATCAACACTGTACATGTAAATTTTCAAAAAAAAAATCAAAACAAAAAACAATCAAATGAAAAAGAAGAATCAACAACAAATTCTTCAAGAAACGAATGGAAGTCGAACACATTGAAAATTCAATGCAATACAATTACTACTTTTTCTGATTAGAAGAACTATTTTTGATTAATGAAACTTTCTGATATATGAACTACTGTTAGACATATAAGACTACTTTACGAAATATCAAATTACTTTCTGAATATGTGAACTACCTTTATGAAATATATGAACTCTTGAATGTAATATCACAATTACATTTCTAAATTAATAAGCATTATTATTTATGAATTATATGAATTACTTTATGAATTATCACATAACCTTTTCTGAATTATAAGATCTACTTACAATTATATTAAACTATTTTACTGAAATATAAACTATTATATAATATCACAATTACTTTCTGAATTATAAGAATACTTTTTACGAATTATATGAACTTACTTTTAAGATTTCACAATTACTTTTCTGAATTAATAAGATCTACTTTTACGAATTATAGAAACTACATCTTTATGAAATATCACAATTACTTTTCTGATTATAAGATCTACTTTGTAACGAATTATATGAACTACTTTTTGAAATTAATATGAACTATTTTATAATTACAATTTAAAAGTAATAAAGTCAACGAAAAAGTAACTTCAAATTAAAAAAAAGTAAGCTCAAATTAAAACAGAGGAAATAAAAGAGTAGGTCATTTTTTTTTCACAATACTCCAGTGGACACGGCCTCATCATATTCATCATTACTTCCAGTATTTTGTTTTTTTGTATTTTTTATAAATGAATAAAAATAACACTTTTACACAAACATCAACCTCCATATTCATCATCATCACTGAGATTCACGGACTAATCCCAATCTCAATTTTCTCATCCCTCGTCCACGTCCTCCAAGCTTCTCCATTTTATGGCGGCACTGACAGGGAGGTTGTTGAGCTGCGACATGGCCCGAGCCGAGGCGCGGATCTGCTCGACGTACGTCCTAACCAGTGGAGCGAGAACGTCCTCATGAATTCGAGCTTCATCTGTTAATGGCGATTGCAATTCCATAAATGAATGATGATGAGAAGGTCACCACTGTTGTAGTTATATTTTAATTTTAATATTTTGATTTTATATTAAATCAAAAAATTGAACTGAAATTAGATGAATGAGATTGAAATGGGAAGAAATGAGGAGAGAGAAAGGAGGTGAGAGAAGTTAGAAGGAGCGAAATGAGGGAGCAGTGAAAGAAAGGTGAAGAGAGTTGAGCTGATTAATGATAGTTCTTGTGAAAATGGAATTGTTGGAAATCTAAAGAAGTATTTTTTACAGTATTTCCTTGCCACACCATAATTTGGTGTGGCCTTGCTCATATAAAAGTTTGTCCTATCCTTAATGTGTCTCCTTCTTCATGTTGGATAAAGATTTTATTTAATTTTGACGGATAGTCTCTAAAATAAAAGATTATTTAGTCAATGGAAAATCGTTAATTCCTTTTTGGTAAAAACTTTTTGAAGTGGCAGGCCACATTATAAGTTTTACCGTGGCTCTTGTATTTTATAAAGCCCATTAAAGAGTTCATAACGGAGCCATTAACGTGCATACAGACTCCGTAAGTAAATAAAAAATTCCTAACCATGAAAATCTATGCCACTCCTTCATCTCTCTCCTCGATTCTCTCACCTCAAACTAGATTCTTCTCTTCTGCAGTTTGTTCGCGCATTTGAGAACACACCACCAACGATTCGGACCATCACCAAGGAGGAGACCACCACCACGAGTCACAACGGAGCCCATTTAAATTGAGCAGTTACTGTCACTGTCTATTTTCTCGCTTTACACTCACTCCCAATCGTTCTCATTCCTCTATCTTCTCTCCGTCGTCGCACCACCTCCGTCGCTGGAATGCCACCGCGGCCTCCGAGACGCCGGCTTAGAGAAATCGCGGAGCCGATGAGTGTGAGGTAGGAATTTTGTCGCCTGCTGTTCTGATTGATTGTTCGAATCCAATTCGTTGAGATGGCAGTGATTCTTCGCTGGTCATGGCCCGACTCTATTAGAAAGTAGAATGACCTGCTTTTACACTAATTTTCAAAGTGGATGAGAATCGGTCGAGTGGTCTCAGTTTGAAGATGGGATTGCAGCGTGTTTATGGATGAACGAGATTCAAGCTGGGGAAATGTGGAAATTTGCGGAGGCGGTTGAAAGGATAGCTTTAAATTGGGCGGACCTAAGTGAAGCTATAGGAAAAAGATCCTATTCTGTCCTGGGACGTCCTTTACTGATACCAGAAGAATCCGAGACTGAAGAATGAACCCGCTGGCTGCAGCTCTGTTCTCCGGATCTTCAACACTGTTTGCGATGGAGGAAAATGTCGCAACCACTCTCCGTCGCTGGAATGCCACCGCGCCTCGAGACGTGCTTAGAGAACTCGCGGAGCGATGGTGTTGAAGGAGGAAGTTTGTCGCATGCTGTTCTGCAACACTGTTTGGATTGGGATTGTCCCAGATTTGGCGATTCGTAGCGATATGGCGTTGCATCCGCGAGACTACTGTTGGCAGGTTTGGTGAAGAGAACTGAGAATACGAAGCGATGAGTTTGTGGTGTTGTGATTTGGGACTGGCGATCTAAGAAGGAAGGATTCCTGTGAGATTGTTGAAGGAGGTTTTGGGAGCTTGAGGTTGGAGCTTTGAGGTTGGAGCCTGGTTTGCTTCAATGTTGTGGTTTTAGAGATTTGTTGGCTGACTGTCTATTTTTGGCTAAAATTTGCATGGAAGTAGTTATAATATTAATAAAAGTTTTCATATGATTCATAAAAGTAGTTCATATAATTTCGTAAAATAGTTTTAATATTTCTGAAATATAATTGATGATCATTTTTATAAAAGTGGTTCATATATAATTCGTAAAAGTACGTTTCTTATAATTCAGAAAATAAGTGGTATATTTTCATAAAATAGTTTATATAATTTCGTAAAAAATAATTCTTATAATTCAGAAAAGTAATATGATATTTGCTAAAATTAGTTCATATATTTTTCCGTACAAAGTAGTTCATAATATTCCAAAGAATGTTATATAATTCGTAAAAAGTACTTCTTATAATTCAAAAAAGTATTGTGATATTTCAATGAAGTAGTGTCATATATTTCGAAAAGTAGTTTTATGTATTTCATAAAAGTTAAGTTCATTTAATTCAAAGTAGTTTTAGGTATTTCATAACCATA
This sequence comes from Bassia scoparia, assembly GCA_008642245.1. NCBI lineage: Eukaryota > Viridiplantae > Streptophyta > Magnoliopsida > Caryophyllales > Amaranthaceae > Bassia > Bassia scoparia. Next base: position 9,862 of record SNQN01000837.1, on the reverse strand, counting down.
AAAGTAGTTTATTTAATTCCAGAAAAGAGATTCATTTGTTTTGCAGGCATAGTGTTTTTTTTAAGTCGTTGTGTTGTCATATGAGGTTACTTTTAATTTACTATTTATGTCATTTAAATCTATTTTCATTTGTCAAATCTATTTTCCTATTTTTCACTTTCTCTCTCTAAAATTATTCTCTCTGCTTCTCTCTTTAAATTTTCTCTTTGCTTCTCTCTTCTTCTTCTCTTGCTTCTTTCCTTGCTTCTCTCTCGTTTCTTGTTTTCCTTTCTACTTCTCTTCTTGTTTTTCTTTCTTGTTTTAGTTTTTTTCAACATGTTTTTTCTCGTTTCTCGTTTTTTCTTTCTACTCTCTCTTGTTTTTCTTCTTTGTTTTAGTTTTTTCACATGTATTTTTTCCTCGTTTTCCTTTCTACTTCTCTCATTGTTTTTCCTTCGTTGTTTTAAGTTTTTCACTTTGTTTTTTTCTATGTGATGTGAGTAGATCTGAGTTCAAAGGTTCAATTTCTCTTCCTTTCGTTTTTTGTCAAGATGAGAGATATTCTGAATTTTGTAATTTTGAATTGTCGTTTTGTTTTGTTTGAAATTTTGAAACTTATAGATCTGAAGAAAGATATCAAGAAGTTTTAACATGTAAAAAAAATTCTGACTTGGAAATCATTATTCGTGCAAAGATCAGTTGGAAATGCTTTGTTGTTGAAGATTTTAAGGTTAATTCATAAAAAGAGTTCGTATAATTTCAAAATAGTAGTTCGTGATGATTCTAATAAAAGTGTTACGTATAATTCCGTAAAAGTACGTAGTTCTATAATTCGTAAAAGTAGTTTTTAATTCGTAAAAGTAGTTCTTATAATTTCATCAGAAAATAGTTATAATTTCATAAATAGTTCATATATTTCATATAAAGTAGTTATATAATCGTAAAAGTAAGTTCTTATATTTCAGAAAAAGTAAATTGTTGATATTTCATAAAAGTAGTTATATATTTATAAAGTAGTTCATCTATTCGGTAAAAGTACTTCTTATAATTCAGAAAATAATGGTGATATTTCCATAAAAATAGTTCATATAATTCGTAAAAAATATCATATATTCTTAAAAGTACTTCTTATAATTCAGGAAAAGTAATTTTGAGTATTATTCATAAAAGTAGTTCATATATTTTTGTTTTGGGTGCAGAAAGTAGTTCGTATATTTCCATAAAGAGTTAATAATTCGTTAAATAGTTCTTATATTCTTAAAAGTAGTTTTTATATTCATAAAAGTCGTTCTTATAATTCAGAAAAGTAATTATAATATTTTCATAAAAGTGTCTTATATATTTGCATAAAGTAGTTCTATAATTCGTAAAAATAGTTCTTATTCAGAAAAAGTAATTTGTGATATTTCATAAAAGTTAGTTTATATATTTTATAAAAGTAGTTTTCATCTAATTCTTAAAAAGTATTCTCTATAATTCAGAAAAGTATAGATGATATTTTCAGTAAAATAGTTCATTATATTCGTAAAAAAAATATATAATTCTTAAAAGTACTTCTTATAATCTGAAAAGTAATTTTTGTATTTCAGAAAAGTAGTTCATATACTTTTTCAGAAAAGAATTCATATATTTCATAAAAGTAGTTTCAATCAATTTATAAAAGTAGTTTTTATTTTCAAGAAGTAGAGTTTATAAATTCCAAAAAAGTAGTTCATATAATTCAAAAAAGTAGTTCATTTAATTCAAAAAGTAGTTCATATTAATTCAGTCTAGTAATTGTAACATTTTAGACGTTTAGGCATGTCTTCTCATATCGTTTGATTTATCTTCATCGTTTGAAGAATTTGCTGAATTTTTGTCTTTCATTGATTGTTTTTTCATTTTTTTTGTAAATTTTTTCGCGTATAGATTTGTTGAGAGAAAGGCTGGAAACATTGCCAGAAGGAGAGAAGCAGGAAAGTGTGCAGAGGAGATGAATCGCAGAAAGGTTCAGACGAGAAAAGCACAGATTGCAGAAGTTGATTTATGACTGCTGGTTGCTGTTTTTGGATTAGCTTTAGGTTTTAATTGCCTATTATAGCTGTTAATAAGTTTAATAGTTAGTTGTATAGGCTGTACGGACATACGGAAGTCCGTTATGTCTTTGTTGCCAGCACAAGAATAATAGGGTGGCTGATTACACACAAACATGCTATTCCTTTAATTTGAGAATAAATTTAAAAGTTAAACGTGTTTATTAGATAGTACATTAGAATTTAGAAAGGGAAGGGTGTCGCGTACTTCTTCTATCTATTAAACAATTAGCTACAATCCATAAAGTTATTAAGAAGAAGGTATGTATTTTTGTGACCTGTCGCTATATTATTGCTAAAATTTATACTATATTAACAGTCAGCAATTGCGTCCTGTCAAGAAAAAAAAAAACAAAAAAAATCAGCAATTGCTGATTATGCTCCAACACTTCAGGTTCCTGATAAGGTGACATTCGTTAAGGATTTGATCAACACGTACTACTTGGCTCCTACAAGGGTTTTCCAAAAGCGCGTTATGTTAGTCGGTCGACATGTAAAATTATTAGCATGTACTTCAGAATCATTTTAGTACTCGTACTTATTTTTTATCTGACTGAACTAGTCTTGTAAAAAAGGGAGAAAAAAACTTGTTAAAAACAAAGGAAATTTGCGAATAAGATCTTTTAAAAAAAAATTGTGAGAAGATCTTTTAAAAAATTATGTGGAGCGAGACCTTAAAAATTAAAAAAAGTTTTGTGAAAGGGACCTTCGTGGCCTTTCCGAGTTGACCGCACGCTTTACCGGCATTGACCCTACCTACTATCTAATATTCAAACCCTAAACTCTATTACAAACTATTTCTCCCTCCTATTCACTCCTACAACTTTGTTTCTTTCTCCTCTTTCATTCTTTTTTTTTTTTTGGTGAATTAACGTATGATTTCTTTCTCCTTCTCATCACTCTCAAATTGTAACTCAACTTTTACCTCATAACATCAATTGCCAACAAAAAATTACAACAAATTAAACAGAATACTCTTGTAAAATTTACAAAAATCACTGAACAAAAAAAACCATTTAACAATTCAGAATCAAAAGAAAACCCATACTCGTGAGGGTGTCGCCGGTGGTCGGTGGTGGCTGTTCGTCAAAGAGGCCTTTGGGACCGCCGGAGGAAGAGCCAACTAAGTATTCGTAGGCCCGCAGACGTGTGTAGTAGCTAAGTAGGAAGCGCGGAAGCAGGCGTCTGGTCTTTTGAATGCTCCATTTGATGGTGATGCTTTCCTCTTTCCTCTATTCTCTTTCTTAGGGTTTGTTTTGGGGTTGGTGGGGTTGATTTTTGGGCAACTTATTTTGTGATTGGAATGATGGAATTGAGGCAGAATGGTGATTGAGGAGTAACGAAATAAGGGAGAATGATTAATTGAGGGAGATAACGAATTAAGGGATGATGAATTAATGAGGGAGATGGAGAATTAAGCCGAGAATTGGATGAATTGAGAGTGTTATAATATTAAAAAAAGAGTGCAATTAGAAGGTTCAAGTTGGGTCAACGACGGAGAACACGGTCAAACTGTCGGAAAAGACCTCCAAGGTCTCTCTTTGCAACTTTTTTTATTTAGGTCTTCTCACATAATTTTTTAAAAGTTCTTTTCTCACAAAAAAAATATTTTAGAAAGTCTTTCTTCGCAAATTTTTCCTTAAAACAAATATTTCTTCCGTTCTTTTTAGAAAAATTAACAGAAATAATTCCAGACCACCTTTTAAGTGGTCTTCCAAATATTAAACCGGGCTTTTCGATTATTTCAAATAATCCGAACTTTAGGGGTGTCTTAAAAAATGTACCGAATGATAACCTACTTACCTGTTTTCAGTTAAAATCAAATGTATTTATTTATTTTTCCTTTTTTTGTTAAAACCCATCTGTTTTTTTTTACAAACTCCCCTCCTCTTTGTAACTCACGACATCTCTCTCTCCTCCTCTTTCTCTCTCTCACTCTTTCTCCTCCTCTCCCTCTCACTTCTCTCTTCTTCTTCTTGGGGTCATGGCAGCGACAAGTGTGATGGGTCGGTGTGATGGTGGTTGCTCGGGAATTGGGGGGAGGGAGGAGGTGGTGGTGGTTACGGAAATCAGGATGGGAGGGGTGTGTTGTGGGAAGGATGAGATGCGTGGGATGAAGGAGGCCAGATGTGGTGTGTCGGGAGAGGATGGTGGCAATGGTATATGGAAGGAGAGATTTGTGGGAGTGTGGAGTTGGCGAGAATCAGGGGTGGAGATTCGTGGGAGGTGGTGGTGGGTTGTTTGGTGCGTGGTGTTGTGGTGTCAGATTGTGGTGGGTGGCAGGTTGTGTCAGGTGAAAGTGGAGGGAGGAGCGATGGTTATGGTAGGTGGTGTGTGGTTGAGGGAGGAGATGCGTTGGTAGGTGAGGGAGGAGACTATTGCTAGTTATTACTTATATGATTATGTGATATTTAACGATCGGTAAATAAACCCAATTACTAAACCATCGGTACGACGATGGACAACAATCGGTAAACGTTTACCATTGTCTCCCGCACTGTTTACCGACCGCTTTGACGGTCGGTCGAGATGTTTTTTCTTGTGTGACATTTATCCATTCTTTAAAGTTTTCATTACGGAGGAACTATTGCTAGTTATTACTTATATTGATTAGTGATATTTAAGAGGTGAGAATGAGGGGTGACTGATATACGCACACCAAACTACACTATGCGCACAACAATTTTATTTCATATTTGGGTCCATACGTGCTAATGATTTCAACGAACTTAGATTCTTTATTTGTTTTCCTTCTATTTGTTGACTTAAGTACGTAGCATTTTACAAAGTTCTTTCATTTTTTGTTAGCTTTAACCCGTAGCTTTTACTTGGTTGGCTTAATAGCATTCATATCTCCTCACTGTCTCCATCCACTCTCTCTCCTCACCGCCATCTCCTTTCTCTCTTGTCGCTGCCGACAACCCCATCACTATCATCTTATTCTCTTTTGTTAACACCGACATCTCTTATCTCCTCTCCTCTCCTAACGCAATCTCATCTCTTTTTACCACCACCAAAACAACTAGATCTAATGGTTGTGGGTGTTTGTGCGAATTTCGGTGGTGGTAACTAGACTTGTTGGAGCAACAAGAAGCCTGCATATTCTAATGTCAAATTTCTAGTTAGTCGAATGAAAGTGCAATAGTTATTTGAGCAATAACACTAATAAAAGTCTATTATAGTTGACCATAAAAGAAAAATTAATTTGCTAATTCAAGTCAACAATTGTTATTTTTGTCTGTCGGGCATGTCATTCTACTCTTTCTATGTATTTAATAATGGTGGGACTGGTGGCCTGATTAGGCTCTGTTTTTTTTTGGAGGAAAATGTTTAACATTTTCCCTTGCTTGTTTGGCAAAAAACAAAGTAAGAGGAATTTGGTTAGAAAGCTGTTTTCCATTCATAAGAAACTTTTTTCCTTCAAAACAAAGAAAAAAAAAATTCCTTCTTTTTTCAAGTAAGTTTTCTTCAACAAAGAAAGAATTGAAAATGACTTTTAATTAAGGAAACATTTTTCTTGTACAAACAAACAATAGAAACAATTTTAATTTCCATGAAAGTCATTTTCCATTAAAAATGTTTTCCTCCAAAACAAACAAGAGTTTAGAAGTCGCTAAATTTATAACTCAAGAGTACCATGTACAAATTAAAAAACGAATAAATTAACTAGAATCTCGTTGCTATTCGAAGTCCGCAACGACTTAAAACGCAGTCAAACACATTTTGCGTGTAATTTTGTAAATACTTTAAAAAAATAGCACGATGATAATTATTAGGAAAAATGGAAATACATAATTGAACTTTTGCCTTCCGCTCAAAATAATCTCAACTGAAATTTATCTCATAATAATCCTTATTGTTACCTTATATATTCTCAAAACAATTCTTTTAACCTTTAACCTGTTTAACAGTTTAAATTCAATATTTTTATTGTTATTTTTTAACTCTCCTTATCTGACATCCCTTAAACCAAAAACCATAACCACCACACTACCACTGCCACCACCTTCTCTCTCCTGCCCTCCTTCACCTTTTCTCTCCCATCCCCACCAACACCGCCAAACACTCGCTATCACACACCACTAGCAACTGTGCAACTCAAAAACACCACGACCCCAAATCGCAACCCTAATTCACCCTCACCACCTCTCTCTTGAACCATGAACAACCACCACGCGCACCTCTCACTCCTGCCATAACCACCATCACCCTAAACTCGCATTCGCCAAGCCGCACTCGCACCCCGCCCTTGTAGCGCACAACCCCTTATTTTTCTCTCTCATCCCTCATTCACTCAAACTCAATTAAAGTAATCATTGGGTGATTCGGGATTGCGATTAGGGGTTGCGATTTTGGGAGTTAGGGTTGCGGTTTAGGGTCGTGAGTCGAGGTGTAGAGGTGAAAGTTTGTGCGAAGGGGTGGTGTGGTGCAAGTGGTGTGGTGGCGGTGGTTCGTTGAGGGTTTGTGGTTATTGGTGTTGTTGGGTTGTGGGTTGTGGCAGGTGGTGGTGTGTGTGTCGCAAGAGCGAGGGTGCTGTGAGGGTAGTGGTGTCGCGAGGTGCTAGCTGGTGGCAGTGAAAGGGTGGTGGCTATGAGTGAGGAGGGTGGAGGTATGTGGTGTTTGGTTTTTTTAGTTAAGTTGTATTATTAGTGGTTAATTTTGGTTAATTAGGTTGGTCAAATGTAATTAAAAGTCAAACAAGTGAATCATGGGCTTTTAACCTACAATTACAACAATAATTTTTTTAAACGAGCGAAAAACTCCTATTCTCTCTCTAGCAAAAACCCTCTCAAAATCCCTCAAAACCCTTCTTCCTTCCCTCGTTTTCTGGTGGCTCTGGCTTGCTGGCGACCTTGCCCTAGGTTTTAAAAGGTCGCCGGCGAGTGGTTGGTTTTTTCTTTTTTTGTGTGTGTTTCTTAGGCTCCTAGTTTGTGTTCGCCCTTCGAGTTGTGTAGGTATTCATCACCTATTGACGTGTTGGGTTGTTGTCTCGTTTTGCGGGAGATCGGTGGTGGGACTCAGGCCTTCACGAGTCACAATTCTGGAGGTAGTGACTGGATTTGGTCTATTCCTTGTTTCGGAACGATTCGTAGACTTGGATACTACCCGATTCGTGACTTTTGTTTGAAGAGAGTAGTTTTACTATTATGTTTTCTTTCGTTGGCGTTGAGTGGCTCTTACATGTGATAGTTATTTGAATACTACGTCTCTTGGGTTTTAGTTTTTTTTAATAAATTTGCCCCTTGCGGTGACTCCTTATTTTGTTTGATTATTGTTTTTGTTTATATCATCCTCTTAGATCTTAATCTATGGAGTTAAGTGTTTTAGGTTTTGTGTTATGTGTTTCTTTGATTGTGAAGGTCCGACCGCTTCAGCTCGATTGTTGGGGATATCTAATTGACTCTGCAAGTATGGTTATTCAATTACTTCTACATCAATTATTATGTCGAATTTACGCGAACTCACAGATAGTATTGCTTCGGATGAAGAGTTTCTTTAAGGCTTTATTGTTTCAAAAATTTGAACAATCATACGATGTATGTAGTTTTTTGGATAGGTATATTCGTACTTGTCGATTAATTTCTACAAAATTGGATTGTAAGTGTCATTTGGCTTTTCACATTAATGAAACCTTTTAATTTTCGTGTCAAAAAAAACCTACAATTACAGGTTAATTTTAGAATAGGCATGTTATGAGAAGATAAGGTAACAAATAAGGATTATTATAAGATAAACTTCAGTTGAGATTATTTTGAGCGGAAGGCCAAAAGTTTAGATTATTTATTTCCATTTTTCCTAATTATTATTATTATGAAAACGTTACAAACTTAACAAGCTAATAAGAAAAAAAAACAAGTGAACTACAAGAAGTTGGAGGGGAGCCGAGATACAATCTGGGCCCCCACTCCTCTAACAATAGCGAACCCAATTCTACTGAAAATGTGGGCAGTTGCCCGTGCCCCAATGTCCTGGACATTATTATTATTATTATTATTATTATTATTATTATTATTATTATTATTATTATTATTATTATTATTATTATTATTATTATTATTATTATTATTATNTGAAGAGGGGTGGTGGTTTGGTATGATTTTGGGAGTGAATAGTGTGATAATAGGTGATAAGGGTGATAATAGGTGTTTAATTAACTTAAATATGGTTATTAGGAGTTAATGAGTTAAATTAGGTGTTGATTAGTTTAATTGGTGGTTAAACACTAACGGCGTTAGTTTTCCATCCATAATAAGAGTATTTGAGCTATTTTGTCTAACCTCGGGGGTACCTGAGGCATTTCTAAAAACTCGGGAGTACTTGAGGAAAAATCCCAAAGATTATTTATCAAGGAAAATCCGTAATTCCTTTTATAGAGAATAAATTAAAAATAGAACGTGTTTATTAGATAGCTACATTAGAATTTAGAAAGGGAAGGAGTGTCGCGTTAGCTTCTTCCTATCTACTTAAAAATTAGCTACATTAGCACGCAAGCCTTATTTATGTTGTGCAACAAGCCAATAAAGTTATTAAGAAAAGGTATGTATTTTTGTGACCTGTGCTATATATTGCTAAAATTATACGAAGTACAAATTAAAGTCAGCAATTGCGTCCTGTCAAAAAAAAAAAAAAGTCAGCAATTGCGATAATGTCTCCTAACACTTCAAGGTATCCTGATTAAGGTGACATTCGTTAGGATTGATCAACATGTACTGCTTGGCTCCTACAAGGTTTTCCAAAAGCCCGTTATGTTAGTCGGTCGACATGTAAATTATTAGATGATCTCAGAATCATTTTAGTACTTGGTACTTATTTTTTATCTGAATGAACTAGTCCTTAAAAAAAAGGGAGAAAATCTTGTTAAAACAAGGAAAATTTGTGAAGAAAAACCTTTAAAAAAAAATTTGTGAGAAAAGACCTTTAAAAAATTTTATGTGGAGAGAGACCTAAAAATAACAAAAGTTTGCGAAGAGGGACCTTCGTGGCCTTTTCCGGCGTTGACCACGCTTTACCGGCATTGACCTACCTATATCTATCTAATTTCACTCCTAAACTCTAATTACACTCTCTTCTCCCTCCTAATTCACTCCTACACTCTGATTTCTTTCTCCTCTCATCTTTTTTTCTTGGTGAAATTAACTATGATTTCTTTCTCCTCTCATCACTCTCAAATTAACTCACTTTACTCTCATAACATTCAATTCCAACAATAAAATTACACAAATTAAACAAGAAATACTCTTGTTTGTGAGGGTGTCGCCGTGGTCGGTGGTGGGCTGTCGTCAAAGAGGCCCTTGGTGACGCCGGAGGAAGAGCCAATTAAGTATTCGTAGGCCCGCAGCCGGTGTAGTAGCTAAGTAGCGAAGCGCGAGAAGGCGTCGTCGTGGTCTTTTGAATGCTCCATTGATGGTGATGCTTCTCTTCTCTTCTATTCTCTTTCTTAGGGTTAGTGTTAGGGTTTGGTGGGGTTGATTTTTGGGTAACTTATTGTGTGATTGGAAGATGATGAATTGAGGGAGGATGGATGAATTGAGGGAGATAACGAATTAAGGGAGAATGAATTAATTGAGGGAGATAACGAATTAAGGGAGAATGGATTAATTGAGGGAGATGATGAATTAAGCGAGAATGGATGAATTGAGGAGTGTATAATATAAAAAAGTGCAATTAGAAGGTTCAAGATGGGTCAACGACGGAGAAACACGATCAACATCGGAAAAGACCTCCAAGGTCTCTCTTTGCAAACTTTTTTTATTTTTAGGTCTCTCTTCACATAAATTTTTTTAAAAGGTCTTTTGTCACAAAAAAATATT
>SNQN01000836.1:96450-119648 GCA_008642245.1 Bassia scoparia | reverse complement strand
AAATACGCAATCCTCTCTATTTCGACAAGTTTTACTTATCTTATCTGTTTGTGTCGATAACCTTTGTTTCGATGCAAATTATAACAATCGAAATGGATGTGTATTTTATAAAGAAGTATGTTCTTGTCGAACCTTCATTACCTTTGCAAAATACACAACTCCTGATATCGACAAGCTTACTTAGCGAATCAGTTTTGTCGAAACCTATGTTCGATGCAAATTAAAACGAAGAGGGAAGTTGTGTATTTTTTCTAAAGAAGTATGTTTCGTCGAACTTCATACCTGCAAAAACACAACTCCTGCATTCGACAGTTTACTAGTCGAATCAGTTTGTTGTCGAAACCTAGATTTCGATGCAAAGTTTAAATCAAGGTGATGTTTATTTTTGAAAAAATGAACTCATGTTTTGGGTCGAAACCACTTCATACCTTGCAAAATACAAAACTCCTTATCGACATTTACATTAGTGTCAAATATTTTGTGAAACCGTAAAATGTTTCGATGCAAGTTATGAACCGAAAAGGGATGTTGTTGTTATTATTACAAGAAGTATGTTTGGTGCAAAACCTTCTTACCTTTGAAATACGACAAGTTTATTAGTCGAATCTGGCCGTTTGTGTCGAAACCTATGTGTTCGACTCGCAAATTTTAATCATCATCGTAGAAGTAGTCTGTATATTTTACACAGAAGTATGTTTGCGTCGAACCTTCTATCTTTGTCAAAAATTACACAACTACTTATACCTCATCGCCAGTTCGAACTCACATTCTACTTAGTCAAATTTTGTTGAGGTCGAAACCTATGTTTCCAAGCAAAGTAAATCGTAGAAGGAGTTTGATAATTTTAATAGGACAGTATGTTTGGGTCGAAAATCCAATCACAGCTCTTGCTCAAATACACACCGATCTCCCCTGATCTACCCACAAGTTTATGTTAGTTCGGAATATCAGTTGTGTCACAACTATGATGCCAAGTAGATTTTTTAATCGAAAAGTGATGTTGTGTATTTAAAAGAAGCTTATGTTGGTCGAACCTTCAATACCCATTTGCACAAATACGCAATACCTCTCTATTCGAAACGTTTACTTACCTTATCAGTCTTCGTGTCGAAACCTTTGATTTCGATGCAAATTATAAAACGAAATGGAATTGTGTTATTTCATAAAAAGTATGTTCTGTGTCGGAAACTTCATACCTTATGCAAATACACAACTCCTGATTCGACAAGCTTACTTAGTTCGACATCAAGTTTGTGTCCGGAAACCTATCGTTTCGATGCAAAGTTTTACAATCGAAAGGTAGCTTGTGTATTTTTGTAACAGAATATGTTTGGTCGAAACCTTCATAACTTTGCATAAATACACAAATCTCCTGATCGACAAGTTCTACTTCAGATGAACTCAGTTTCTGTTCGAACCTAGTCTTCATGCAAATTTAGAACGAAGCAGCGGTGTTTGGTTATTTTACAACACAAGAACTGTTGGTCGAAACGTTATACCTTTGCAAAAATACACAACGTCGCTGATGTCACAAGTTTACTTATGTCGAATCAGTTCTGTGTCGACAACCTTATGTTTCGAATGCAAACTTTTAAATGCAAGAGGGATGTTGTTTAATTTTTTTAGATAAAGAACTATGGTGTGGTCGAACCTTCATACCTGCAAAATACAGAAACTCTGATTCACATATTTTGTACTATTACTCTAAACATTTTGGCTGGAAAACTATGTTTCGATGTCCCATAATGAACCGAAATGGAGTTGTTATTTTACAAAGAAGTATGTTTGATCGAAACCTTCATTACCCTTTGTAAAATACAACATCTCCAGATTCGACACGTATTTAGTCAACATTTGTTGGTGTTCGAGCCTTAATGTTCGATGCAAATTTAATCTGAGGAGGGCTAGTTTTAGTATTTTTACAATGAATTATGTTTTGTCAAACCTATCACCTTTGCAATAACACACCAACTTCCTGATTCCACAAGTTTAGTTCCGTCGGAGGATCAGTTGTGCATAACCTATGATGCAATGCAGATTTATAATAATCGTAAAAGGGACATGTTGGATATTTTTACAAAGAAGTAGGGCTTGTGTGGTCGAAACCCTTCCATACCTTTGTAAAATACACTATCTCCGTATGATTCTGAATTTATTTTAGATCGAATCTGTTTGTTTCGAATCTATGTTCGATGAACATTTGTAAACACTACTCGGAAGAGGTAGACTTATTTTTAACAAAAAGTTATCGTTGTTCGAAACCTTCATCCCTTTGTAAAATCACACCACACACTTGATTCTAACCAACTTTAACTTAGTAGATCTGTTCTGTGAAACCCTAGTGCGGATAAAATTTTTAAAATCAAAAAGCAGTTGAGTATTACAAAAGTATGTCTTGGTCAAACTCATACCTTTGCAAAATACACGAACTCCAAATTCGACTAGTTTACTTAAGAATCGATATTTAGCTTTGTGTGAAACCTTTGTTCGAGGTAATTACTGTACATCGAAAACGAGTGCTGTATTTATACAAAATATAATGTTTAGTCGAAACTTATACTTTTGTAAAATTACACATCTCTAGATATCGGCAAGTTATAGTCAAATCTCTTTGTGTCGAACCATATAGTTTCATGAAACATTTTTAAATCAAGAGGCTAATTGAGTCTTATTTACATAAGAAATTATGTTTGGTCACAAATCCCTACATACCTTCTGCAAATATACACAACTCCTGAAGCGACTGGTTTTTACTTTAGTTCGATATAGTTATGTTGTCGAAACCTTTGTTTCGATTTAAATTATGAATCGATAAAAGCGAGATTGTGTATTTTTAAAGAAGGAAATGTTTCTGGTCGAAACCCTTCATAATTATATGTAAAATACCACATCTCCAATTCCGAACAAGTTTATTAAGTCGAATCTGTTTTGTGTTCGAAACATATGTTTCGATGCTAATTTTAAATCGCTAAGAGCTGGTATATTCTCATACAGAAAGAAATATGTTGTCGCAAACCTTCTATAACCTTTACACAATACGCAACTCTGATTCGACAAATTAAATTAGTTCGAATAAGTTATGTGTCGAAACCTATGTTTCGATCGCAAATTATTAAATCAAATGTGAATTAGTTTATTATAAAGAAGTAGTGTTTGGTCTGGAAACCTTCTTACTTGTAAAAACACAACTCCTGATTCGATCAAGCTTACTGTAGTCGAATCTGTGTTTGGTCGAAACCTTTTGTTTCGATGCATAATTCATAATCGATAGTTGCGTGTTGTGCTACTTTTACAAAGAAAGTATGTTTAGAAATCGAAACCTTCTACTACCTTGTGCTCAAATACAACAACTCTCAATTTCGGACATGACTTAGTCGAATCAGTTCAGTTGTGTCGTGAAACTCTATGTATTGCGATTTGCAAAAATTTTAATCGATCAAGAGGGAGTTTGTATTTTATGAAGAATAAGTATGTTTGAGTGAACCTTCATACCGTTGCAAGAATTATACACAAGATCCTTTGATTCCACAGTTTAGTTAGTCGAGCTCATGTTTGTGTCAAAACCATATGATGCAATCAGATCTTTAAATCGTAACGGAGGTTCTGTTGTGTATTTTTACAAAGAAGTATGTTTGTTCGAAAACCTTCATTACCTTTGCACAAAATACGCAACCTCTCATTCGACAAGCTTACTTAGTGCTATCTGTTCTTCTGTTCGAAACCTTGGTTTCGATGCAAACTTACGTCAAATTGCCGAATTAATGGAAATTGGTATTGTTATAAAACAGTAATGTTTGGTCGAAAAAATCCTTCATATCTTGCAAAATAGTACACCAGACCTTCGGATTCGCAAGCGCTCTACTTAGTCGACATCAGTTTTGTCAAAACTTATGTCTTCGATGCACAATTTTAAATCGAAGAGTGATTGTTGTATTTTTAAAGATCGATATGTTTGGTGCGAAACCGTTCTTACCTTTGCAACTCCCACTCCTGATTCGACAGTTTACTTCAGTGAATCCAAGTTTGTTGTCGAGAAACCATATGTTTCGCTGCAATATTTTAAACGTTAAGAGGTGCGGGTTGTTTATTTTTTCGTATAAAAAAACTATGATGTTCGGTTCGAAGAGCCTGTCAATACCGTTTGCAAAAGTAGCAAAGTACTCCTGATCTCGAACAATTATACTTATCAAATTATTTGTTGTGTGTGAAACTATGTTCGATGCTAAAATAGAACCGAAAAGGAGTTGTGTATTTTACAAAAGATGTAGTGTTTTGGTGCAAACCTTTTACCTTTGTAAAATTACGACAAGTTTCATTTAGTCGAATCTGCTTGGTGTCGAAAAACCTATGTTTCGATGCAAGATTTTAAATCATATCGAAGAAGGGAGTTGTATATTTTACAAAGAAAGTATTCTTAGTCGAAAACCTCATGCCCTTTGTAAAATAGTCACATCTCCAGTTGCGACAATTGTCACCTAGTCAAATTTTTTTGAGTCGAACCTATGTATTCAATGCAAAAGTTAAACGAAGAGGGATTTAATGTAGTTTTACTACGAAGTCATGTTTGGTCGAATACCATTCAATCCTTTGCAAAATCACACAAACTCCTGATTCCACAAGTTTATAGTCGCGGATCAAGTTTTGTGTCAAAACCTGATGATGCAATGTCATGAATTTTTTAATTCTGAACAAGTGAGTTGTTGTACTTTTTACGAAAGTAAGTATGCTTGGTCATCGAAACCTCTTCACACCTTTGCACAACCCGATACGCTCAACGCTCTCTATCGACAAGTTTACGTTAGCCTTATCAGTTTGTACGTCCTGAAACCTTGTTTCCGATGCAAATTATAAACGAAATCTGGGAATTTGTTATTTTCATAAGAATGTTGTTACTGGTCTAAACCTTCATACCTTTGCAAAATCACACAACTCCTGATTCGACAAAGCTACTTAAGTTCGAATCAGTTGTGCATAATGTTCGAAACCTATGTTTCGATCTGCGAATTTTAATCGAAGAGGTGTTGATGTATATTGGTAAAGAAATATGTTCTGGTCTCAAACCTTCATACTTTGCAAAAATACACAAACTCCGATTCGACAAGTTTACTTTATGAATCATTTGTGTTCGAAACTATCGTTTCGGATGCAAATTTTAAGATTTGAAGAGGGTTTGTTGTTTATTTTTACAAACAGTTATGTTTTTGGTCGAAACGTTCATACGCTTTGTCAAACAATACACAAACTCTCCTGATTTCGACAAGTTTACTTAACGTCGCAATCAGTTTGTTGTCGAAACCTATGTTTCGATGCAAATTTTAAAAAACGACCTAGAGAGATGTTTTTAATTTTTAAAGATACTACTGGTTCTGCGAATCGAAACCCTCATACCTTTGTAGGGACTTCGCCGCCGCCTTAGCTAAGGGGCGTTGACCACAGCTTCAGAGTCATTGATGTTTAAGCCATGGAATCCGCATCGTGAATGCGTTGGGGTGACCGTCTTCATCGAATCTTGAGGAGGAATCGCCACTACGTGCCTATAAAGGTTATTCACGGTACGCTCGCCGAAGCATTCTGGTGCGCAAATTAATAGGCCCCCGTCCAATACAAGTAACAGTCGGTGGTGTTCGGGGACATGGTCGAATCAGATCTGTAAACCAATTCGCAGCCGGATGTAGCGGGGCCTCTACTCGCTCCTCATGCTGTATTCCCATAATTTTCATAAACAATTGTGAATTCAAAGAGAGGAGCCTATGATATTGACTTGGAAAGTGCATTGATTACTGTCGGTTGCTATTATAAACAAACCAGACTTCTAAGCTAGTACAAAGCTGGTCACTGAGATTGTAGTCAATGTTCTAAGTAACGGTGCCTAGAAAACCCGTTGGTCCAATGATATATCGGACTTTAATGTGACAACGATTAAATTCCGGTCTTGTTATAAGCAATATACACAAGTGTGATATATAATATATTATACAAACGAGACATGAAAAACATCAAAGGCTGTAGTAGGCCATAATAATATTTATTATGTGTCCTCCTCACCCTTTTTCACTGCAAACAATCAAAATTGTTAGAATAAAACTCCAAAGGAGTCGCCTTCTCGAATTAATTGCTAATTGAGACAAACAAACGAGTTAGTATTGACAATAATAATATGTTATAACAAATGAAACCAAAAACCATGGAAACAAATGAATAACATAAGAAAAACCTACATATTTACATGAACATTAACAAGTGAAAGTTTCTACATCCATCTGCTTTTAATTGAACATTAAGACTCAAAATAATGCGTTTTACATCAAATTAAAGAGGACGAAAAGGAATTGACAAAACAGTAGGTTGAAAGAAAGTTTTGATGTGTAATCATCAGATTTCTATACCCTTATTCGCTTTTGATTCGAACCAGAATCACTGCTTTGAATGAAAGAAGCGAATGTGTTTTGACTGTTTTGAGTTGTGTATAATGTGTTCTCTGTGACTGTGTGAAAGTTTATTGAAAGTTGTCGTCAAGGTGAAAGGTCTGAAGTCTAGGGCATATGTTTCGTGCCGGTTATCAAGTCGTCTTCGATCGAACTGCAGCAATAAGCATGGAGTATCTATAGGCACGAGGCAAAAACTGAGGCCAGAGAAACCCTGCGTATAACACGGGAACATGAGGCTATATCAGCACGGAGCGAGTGCGTATATACCTCACTCCTAGCGTATATACGCAGCTTCAATTCAAAAAGATTTGGCAACTTCGTATAGCAGTTTGGCGTATATACGCTCAAAATGAGCGTACTCCATATCGCCGTTCATCGCTCTATTAGCTCTGAGTCGATATATACGCTCCTTTAGCTCGTATATCACGCTCAATGCCGATAGATAATATTTTCCAAAACCTCGATATATTTTATTTCCTCCGATTTTATTCGGTGATTTCCCTTGATTCGACGCACCTAGACACCCTGCTCTCCAAGCAAGGATTTCTAGAATGTTCTAGAAGGTTCCACGTATTCCGGAGTATTTTCTAATTAATTCACGCATTTTCTGCGTATTCTGCGTATTACAACGTTGCATAAATTCATAGAAAATACATAGAAAAATCAGAAAAATAATTATAAAAATATTGGCGGATTTCAGAAAAATTGTTGACGCACATTGTAATTGAAATCAAAAAGCACGATGACATTCGCCAGTATAACTCTTTGAAAACCTTCGAAAACCTTGAGTTTATCGAGAAAAACCGAAAGAAACAGCTGCCTTGTATGTGACCTTTGCTCAATAATCTCCGGTACGACCTCAACGATTCCAACTTTCGTTGCAGTTCAAAGCATCTTTTCCGATAGTCGAAACAAACGCGAACGCCCGTTATATTTCATCACGGACTTACTCATCTTGGGGAGACACATTTTCAGGGGTCTACTAGAAGCCACCCACTTGACTGAATCTGCAGAGAGACGATAGTTTCGTAAGACGAAAGTCAAAGCTATTCGAATTCGGATCGGAGAGCAACCCAAAACGTTCTGCGACCTTGAGTTACCCTTTTCGCTCCGTTGTACTGCCATAAACAAAGGTTAGTTTTACCTGTAGCCGGTCCTTCATGCGGTTCGATGTGCTTGTATGTGTCTGAGTCCTTGACGTCATTTCTGTTCGTTCGGGTGACTGTTGAGAAATGCAAGATGGTCCATGCTGTTTCCGAAGATATATGAGCATTGACTGAAACGATACCCTGAATCAGATTAAGATCTACCTTGTGTAAACGACATTAGCGTCGTGTTATTAGATCTATCGCGAAATTTGCATGCAGAATGTATTGACTTGTAATCTTGTGACCTTGAATTAGTTGAGAGTGGCAAGAGTCATTGGTTTTGAAAGAGTTCTGTTGAGTTTGGAAGGGCCTTTCTGCGTTCTGGTTCCGACAACTAGTTTTGAAAGAGCATTGAATTTGAAAGAAGGTCTCGTCTAGGTCTCGGTTTTAGACATTGTTCTCGAGAGAGCTCATTGAAAAGTGCTTGTCTAGGGTCTCTGGTTCAAGACATGACTTTGACGAGTTCTTTGACCAAGGTTCTTGTCTTAGTCTGGTTTCTAGACATGAGTTGAGAGAGTCATTTTGAGAGTCTGTGTCAAGTCCTGTTTTATGACATGGTTGAGAGAGTCATTGAAAGTGCATTTGTCTAGGTCTGGTTCAAAGAGCATGGTTTTGAGAGAGTCATTGAAAGCCTTGCTAGTTGGTTCAAGACATGATTTGAATGAGCCTATGAATTTGATAGTGATGTCACCAAGTCTTAGTCTGCGTTCTAGACTAACTCTCATTTTGCTAAGTTGTCTTGTCTACGGTCCTTCATTGATCTAGAGACCATCATTTTGATATGAGTCTCTTAACTTTGAAAGAGTCCAGTCTCAGTCTGCGGTTCTAGACTCGATTTGAAGTGACTTGATCTTAGGTCTGATTCTGACATGATTGAATGAGTCTCTCTGAACTTGAAGGTCCAGTCTTAGGTCTGTTCTAGACTTGATTTGAGAGTGTCTGTCATAGGTCTGTTCTAGAATGGTTGATAAGGCACGAACTAGAGTCTTAATCCTAGTACCAAAGTCCAATTGAAGAAGTGTCATTTGAAGATGACTTAGAGAAAGGTGACATTGACGAGACTTGACTTAACATTGCGAGACAGTACTTTATTGGAAGAGGACAGGGTCCAAAGGATTTTTCAGGATTTCCCTCGATAGCAAAGACCAAACTAATAGGGCCTTAGGAGACAAGAAGCCCAACTGAAAAAGGGGGCAAATTGATGACGACGAGCTCCCCCAGCGAACTTTGAAGACAACGTGGCTTTACGGATTAGAGTTCAACATAGGGAGTGGGACGTAATTGTTGGATTTAGTTCGCATCCAACAAATGTACTAACCCAAAGGGTCAGGTTGCTTTACTTCTTTGATGAGTCAATGAGTCCTTGAAGGGTGACTAAAAGAATAGGTATGGTTCGAGAAATGAAAAAAGGTCAAATTTGTGACTAGGGGTCAAGATGTGCTAGACGCTACGTTGGCAATGATGTTGGTTCAAACATGAGTCTATGTGAGCTCTAAACTGGCAAAACCATAATCGAATTCCTTTCAGCAAGTCAAAACACCAGAGAGGCCTCAAATGATTATGTTAATCAGCTGATTCGCTGATCGATACCTCGAAGAAGAGGCTTCCTACGTATCCTATACGGAATCAGGTCCAACGTTAGTTCTGGTTACTGATCTTCTTGGACAATCCTCTCGCTCGAGAGGCTCTTGTTCGGTCATCTTTGTTAGTGAGGCTTTCCGTTTGAGGTGTTGAAAATAGGTTGATGAATACCCCACGTTCGCAGTGTCTTTAGACTTTTCTCTTTGTTTTTGGGCTTGATTGAAACTTTGGATTGATTTTGAATTCTATTATTGCATTTTGAAAAAACTTTGTGTTGAACTTTGATTTTGCTTTTGCTTTTCTGTCCCTTTTATTCTTTTTTTCTTTCTTTCTTTTGCACGCTGTCTTTTCCACGCAGCCGTTTGTTAGGTAGATGGTGATAAGAACAGATAGGCTAAATGATCAGTGCTTTGTGGCTCAAAAGGTATGCAGGGATTTTGATTTGAGTTGAAAAGGGAATGAAGGAAAGTCATTTGTCGGAGCTGTGAAAGAAGGCCTCTCGTGGGCATTGTTTCAAATTAATAAGATATTGAATCAGCATTAGGATTAAACAATGGGCAATGAGTTGAGACTTGCATAGAATTAGAAAATAATATTGCCAAAATGTTATATTTATGATTGAAAGAAAAATTTGAAACATACATGGCTTATTTGAAAGACTACATAGACTCAATAAAGACAACGAATTTGAAAAGATATACATCAGTGCTAGACTAGACTCGATGGAAATTAATCTAAAAGAAGGCCCGCATGGTATCCATTAACCCCGCCTCTGGGCGACTCATGTTTAGCATAGTGCGGTTGTTTTGGATAGTTGAGTCTTATCCTTCTTCGCTGGAGGAACGGAGGAAGACCATCTTCAACCATGTCTTGAATCCTGCTGCTTTTCAAACGAAGGCTGCAATCTTCGTGTGGTATGACCTCTTTCCTTGGTGAACTGGCAGTAGGCACTTGAAGATTCCAACTTTCTTAGATTTACTTTATGGATCTGCAGGTCTGGAGTGGGTCCAATAGGAGCAAGCGCAACCTTTTTTGCAGTAATCTTTATTCCAAAGCTCTGCTCGATAGTCATACCAAGAAAAATTGTCCTTTTTGGTGGTCCTCGAGCCTTATTTTGTTTGAAAGAACCAGATTGTGAAAGAGTTGTCTATCGGGTGAGAATGCGGTCGCATTCATGTGCTACTTACACATCTCCATCGTATAGCGTCAGCCATCTGAGTCAGGTCATGCTGCACTATTGGACAGCGTACTCTTTGACGTCGATCCCTGCGAAAGTAAGGTTCGTTTGAACGCACGTTAATATTTGATCTATAAACCCATTCGCCTCCATTGAGGCTGGCGTGTCATCCGCGTCTGTTTTGACGTGTGCTCTCTATCAAATTAATCTTAACCAAGCGGCCGTGCCCGGTGTCCGTCGGCGGAAGAGCCGCGTGGTTTGCGATTGTTGTTGATTACCACGCCTACGACCGGGAAATATTGTGCGTAAACAGCATGTTAAGATACGCTCTAGCTTGTTGCATGTATCAAGTCGAAAAGATAGCTCTTATTCAGACTTTTCTATCTAATTATCCCCAATACTTTATCTGTGCCTAACCATGACGTCCAGGTCAAAACATTATGCATTCCGTGCTCTGGTCTCAACGACACGCTTATCGCCCCTACCTCTGCATATCCGCCATTCGGTCCCTACATTTTGGCAAGCCCATTACACGCCAGGTATTTCCTTCAATCCCTCCCGAGTACTGAGTAGCACCTGGACGTTTATGTCTATACAGCTTCACCTGGCCTACCGCCTTCATTCTTTCGCGGCTACCTAAAGTATCCCAGGCGCTTGTCATCTGTTTATACGCGGTCGGTCTGTTGTAGCCATTGTTATTTGACGCTCAGTAATGATCAATACCATTCTTACTACAAGTCGCGTGCCCACCCTCAATAAAACACCACGCTTTTTACTCTCCGACCATCTTTTAGCATGACTATGGTGTGGTACGTCTGTCGCGCTCATCTATCCATATCGGAGTCGGTCAGTGGTGGCCTGGCCCTGATCCTTGCCGTTGCGATCCAGGAGTACTCTACTTTCACCACCCTTACTCTGAGGATATCAAAAAAACATAACTCAAAATGCCAGACTTAAATGTGAAGCGTTTAAGCCTGGACTCTTGGGGACGATCGGACGCTTCCAGTGCCAAAGGATCTGCAAGTGAGCTTTGTGTGAGAATTGAGGGTCTTAAGAGTAGCATCCTAGCGGGCTTTTGTGGCAAAAGGTATTATAGGAGAGCTATGTACTCGAACCATTTTTTAGGTATTACAGACATGAATCGCGTATATGTTTATCCCTTTAATCATCTACCAACGTAGAAAGAGATATACTGGCATTTTTCTATGTGCTAGTTTAGAAAAGGTTCATAAAACCTTTTTTCGATTCTTCGTTCCCCTTTCCCTGTCCCCGTCGACTGATGGTTATCTAGTACGACGCAGCCGTCGCCGATTTAAAAGTTAGTAGGGTCTTAATGGTGTAGAAGTTGGCTTATAAATGTCGATCAGCGACACCTATTAATATAATGATGTTTTTGTAGTTGTTATTACCCTTGGTTCTAGGTAGACGAAAGTGGCAAATGTGGTATTACAGATTTACAGCTATAAAAATTCTACCATTTCTTCTACTTCTAATGCGAAATCAAAGGTGAGTGTGTATGAATTTTGAATGCACTTAGCTTCTATCTTGTTGTAGTAGAGCCAGTACTTAGAAATTGAACATCAAAATGAGCTCCGAATTCAATAATTGTACACCTTTTAGTTACCTTCACAAGTCGTTAGTTTTCTATGCCATCCTCTAGCATTTCATGTATTTTAACACAGTTTTCTTCAGTTGCGAAAAATGCTGTCATTTATCAATGTGTTTTTTTGAGAAACAAGCAATCGTTTCATCTCTGAATGGATGTTCATGCCTCATCGTCTTGTTATTGCAAGTCAAGTACATTATTCGATTTCTTGAATGAATCTCGAATTATCCTTTATTTGTGCCATAGGTCACATCCGGTTAAAGGACTTTCAATAAACCTATACGCGACTATTATGGTGTTCTCAGTGCGGAGCCACATTGTTACAAGTGGGCGTCCTTGACCCCCAGCGGACTCCACTCGAATTTCAGACTACTAATTTTCAACTATTTAAAATTTCGGCTATTTTTTATATTCTTCTAATAAAATTGACCATTTAGTACATCATATATTACTCAACTTAATTATCATTTTTGAACCATAACTTAACTTAATTATCTTATTGCGTCTACCATTTGCCGGCGAGACAAACCATACGAGTTGGCAAGTTCAATTAGCTAAGCAATAGTGACTTATAAAATTTATTACTCTTACTGCTTGAAATTTGAGAAACGTTCTCAACAGTCATCAGATTTATCAGAAGTGTGCATTCTATCAATGCAATCTTTGTTGTTGGATACCGACAACAAGATGGTCATCATGACAATGTGATTTAGTTAACATTAATGAAAGGAACATATCACATGAATTTTATTAAATCATGTGAATTTCTCAGTTCACGATTTGCAGTTCTTACATTGTTGACTATGATACACAGAAACTATAGCAGTTACTATACTCTGGCTAACTCGTGCACTATAATCTTCGAAATCGAGACATACCATTGGTATGATCATGGGTCATTGAGCTTCGATTGGTGAGGCCGACTTACGCGAGTATGTTTCCTCCTTTCATTCCAACCTTGATGCCTTAACATACAATTGCGAAAACAATTCTCTTAGTAGGTACTGCAAATAAAAAGGACAAAAGCAGTATAATTCAATACAAGGTTAAATGGGCCGAAGGGGAGTAGTAACGATCTAGAGAGAGGAGTAGTATAACAAGCAAAGATAGAAAGAGAATAGAAAATTGGGAATGAAGGCATTTGAGATACTCAATATTTAAACTTAGGATTTAGATTTCTACCACAATAATGGTTCAAGCTAGTAGTAAAAAAACTAAATTCAATAAACTTCGAACAAATCTGATAACACATATATTTRATTAGTAAATGATTCATTCATTCATWGCGACGATAAATGAATGACTAAACGATACATATATTTATACTTATATATATTTGCAAKGATTTAGTATAGAACAAGATAAATTACTGAAGTTGCATCTCTAACATTTTTTACTAAGTGGCTTGCCACAAAGGCAAGTGTTGTAAGCAAACGACGATGCTTCAAGGTGATCATAGGGCGAGCCAGCCGGTATGGGGCCACATAGTTGGTTGTGGCTCAAGTCCAAATGACCAATGTAAGAGGCAGAGGAAATGGACTTCGGTATYGGCCCACTAAATCGGTTATGGGACAAATCCAGAACCATAAAATAYGACCTTGGCCCGAAAACATCGGGTATCCGACCCTCCAAAGCATTCCGGCTCAAATTCAATATGCTCACACCGGAATACAACAAACTATTTGGAATYCGACCCGATATCATATTACCATCAAGATTCAATGTTGCCAAAACCGGCATCTTTTCAAATATATCGGGTAATTGACCCGATAACCTGTTCAAAGAAAGATCCAAATCTGCGAGGCGATAAATATTGGATAGTGAGAGTGGAAGCGACCCACTAAGCTGGTTACCACTTAGCAAAGCCCGGCTCATCATTTTGAGCCTGCCCATTTCACTTGGCAAGGCACCTGATAACCTATTATTTCTTAGGTCCAAGTGCATCAAACGACCCAAGTTGACAATGGACCGGGGAATYGAACCRGTCAGATTATTATCGGCTAAATTAAGAACCGTGAGCTCCCTTAACCTGCCAATAYCACTAGGGATATGACCCGTAAACCGGTTCCCAATTAGGTCAAGGGTTCGAAGAAAAGGGAGCGACGTRAGACACTTGGGGATCTCGCCCGAGATCCCCTTCCAATCAGCTATAGTGAGGCTACTAAGGCGGTCTAGCTTGCAAATGGCTGGGGATATAAAACCAGTCATGAACCCGGTTCGGTGGGCCCGCTGGAAAATCGGGTCCTCAGACTCACCCCGTAAGTTGATATCAGCAACCCGGTGCACATTAGGGTCACAACTTATTCCATACCAACCACGGCAGCAATCGGTCCGGTCCAAGAGTTGAAGAAACCCAAGTGGGTTCATGAAGGGCAGCCTTAATAGACATAAGTGCAGCCCGGTCAGCTGGGCGGGCCAGCCATTAACTACGTTATACGGCCACTATAACTGCCCAAAAGTATAACTCAGCTCTCATATTTCTTTCCTGCTCTTCTCTTTTTTATACAGTTTCTGCTTTATATATATGTGAAAGTGTTTGACAAGAGTGAAGTGGACTGAGTTAAGAAACCATATCAATGTGCAATAAAGAAAACAGAAGTCTCACTATATATAAGGGAAGATGGGCGGTGATGTAATATGTCTGATTTGCCCCTGAGATTAGGAAAGATGGATAAAAAAGAAATTAAATAGCATAAAATAAAAGATATTGTGATTGATTTATAAAATAAAAGAGGAATATTTGTAATTGAAATTTTGAAGATAAAAGGAAGAAGCAAGAAAGGAGGAAGAAGGGTGGTGAGGCCAAACCCATGTTGATTCTGTGAAAGAGTGTTTAATGTTAGGTCCAGAATTTCAGTTTCTGGGTCCTGATGTTTTTGCAGAAAAATAATTAATTCATTATTTTAGTCCAATTTATAGCAAAACTGAGTTGCCTAATTCAAGTAAGAGATTTTCTTGAAGCATGATATATCATGAAATTATTAAGTTCAGTATGAGAATGAACAAGTTAATATGTGGATGAATCAGTGTTCTACAAATAGTAATGTTCAAGACTTTTAAGTGCGAAATCCAGCTGTGTTAAAGCTCCAATTTCACAGAGATGATATGATCATAGTTTCCATATTTAACTACAGTAAATCAAATGCAGTTAATAAACAAGCAATTCAGGAATGTTGTAATGTGAATTGAAGTAGTTTGAGTACAGGGTAATAATTTAAGTAAACACGCGTGTAATTAATGATTACTGATATGGAGGGGTGATCCGTGCAGCAGCTTAGCACATATTAGAATTTTCCATTTTACTACTGATTTTATCAGAAGACAAGTAGAAGTAGAATGATGTGAAGTTGTAAAATTACAACGGTTGCATTAAGTATTAACCAGTTTGTTCTTTCAAGTCAACTTAAAAATTAGGTATCGTTCTAACCATTTGTTTTGATCATTTTCATGTCGTGTATTACTCAATGAGCAAATATGAAATATGCGACATGAAATGAGCAGGATATAGTAAGGAAAGCACTAGTTGGCTAGTTCTAGGCACTTGTAGTGTGCTATAAATTTCTCTAAGTTAACTAATAAGCTTGATTTATGAGCTTATTATTATCAGCTAATGAAGCCCCATTTGGTCAAGGGCATTTCCTAAAAAGCAGAGTGATTAGTTGAACTATCCATCACTGGATCATTTCTTTGATCGACTTGTGGGAGATTAGAATTCTGGATGTGTGTGTCTTAATGTAATTCCACAACCGAATTTTTTTCTTCAAATTTTAGTTAACAGGTAATTAACTATGTTACGTGTTTGGAAATGCGAATGAAAAGGGAAAAATCAAGAAAGATGTTGCAACTAATTAATAAAGAAGGAACATAACCTAAATGAGAAAAGTTAAATCAAATCTACCGAGCACGGGCAATAAAGAACCACATGTGGTCTAATCAAGAGATGAAATATAATGGGGCCACATTATCATCTTGATTGTAATGTTGTGAAGGAGGAGAAGAGTATCAGCAATTTGTGGTAAGTGGTACCATCAGGGAATCCTCTAACAGTATTTACTGGAAATCCTCCATGTCTGAAAAAGAGTATTACATGTTATTCACAGTTTCAGACAAAAAAATGTGCTTTGTGCAATTTTTATCAGAGTAAAGATGTATATTGACCCATATGATCTGTGATTTATGAAGCAAAGAAAAAGCACCATGTGTCATGTCCGATATCAGGCTATGAACGATTGGATTGCGAATCAGTTCTTTGTTTTAAACATGAACTTGAGCCATGGACTCGTGATACATTCTTTTATGTAGAGCAACAAAGATCAAAATGGAGAGAGGAGACTATGCAATCATAGTTTGATTCAAGGTTTTCAGATAACAGCAAAACTCGTTGGAAGTTATGTAACATTCAAAAGAATTAAATTACTGTATATATTCTGTGATGTAATAATTACAAAACCTCAACAATTGAAATAGTAGAGTACGTACTTCGTATAATATACAAGGACCATCAACAATTATGATCTATTAAGCACTACTGAAAGTGAAGTAAACTATGTTAAGTAGAGTTTATATTCACTGTGCTATTACCGGTGTCAGTACACTGTATCTGTGCATAAATTTGTATTCATGGTCCCAGCCAAGATGCGCCTACATTGATCTAACTTATAGGAGCAATAATCCTAAAACCTTATCCTGACCTCCTTTTCTACTTCTCAAATCTCAATTTTTTTGTTACGTATACTGTATAATTAGCATGATACGTACAGCTTTTCGGCAGATACTTCCTCCATAATTCTACAAAGTTTATAGTTCAGCTTACATGAAGTATATTTTGCTACATTTATGATTGCGGCATCATCATAGTTCATAGGTATGGTTGTAACTGTAAGTAAAAAATTATTGCCAATACTTTAGGTTTCAAATACAGTAAACTTACCATTCAATAGTTTTGGGTAAGATTTCTGTCAATAATTTCAGTTTGGGACTCTAAGCTCCAATCCAAACACTTAAGTGCAATATTAACTCAAAACAAGTGGTGAAAACTTATCAACAACAATATATAGATATATAAAATTGAGTATATGAACCAGTTTATTCTTAAACAACTAAATTAAAGGAAAGGGTTTTACATGGGAATCAATTCCAATTGTTTTATAATCAGCACACATTTATCCCAGAACTCTTGTAATCTTGTTCATTGGAGTTTTCTGTTTTGAGTTTTCTTGATAAATGATATTTGAAACTTCTATACAAAATTTTTATGGTACTTAGGCCCGTTTCTCGTCAACTGAATTTTGCTGAATTGAACTTATTTTTACTGAAACATTAACAATTTTCTCAAGGATTGAACTTATCTTTTCAAACTTGCTGAACTTATTGAAATAAGTTGCGAAGAACAGAGCCTAGCTATACAAAACTCCCAAGTGAAAAAAAAAAACATTAGTAAAAACTGGGAAAGAACAAACTGTGCCAAATATCTTGGAAATAACCAACTTGATGTTTTGTAATCTTAAAGAGACTGTCACATTTTCTAAGATCATGTGCAAGATCCGACATCATCAAGAAATACAACATTTTTRGTAAGACTGAAAGAGACSGACMGTATATTATAGCATATTGTTTGSAAAAACACTTAAAGACAGCAAAAATGAGCATAATTAATGAGTATTAGTGAGCTCACATGAAAAAAAACACGTACCATTATCATTAACATCATTGATTATTTTGTAACAAGTACCAACAAGCCATGAGACCAAAAAAAAAAACACTCACCACCTTATGATAGATTTATGTAAAATGAGAGCACAGATACATGCTTCTATTGACTATACAAAAATGAATTTAACAATTAAATATGAACTATAAGTCTATAATAAGGTCCTCAGTAACCTAACCTGGCAAAACTAGATGTCATTTGAATGGAGGTAGACCATGCTTTATATTATACACCATTTGAATGGAGGTAGACCATGCTTTATATTATACACCACACTGATCCCTGTAACATAAGTACAATAGATAGTGAACATTCTTTGAGTTTAAACTATAAACTACAATCAAAAGTATAATCTAACATTCTTTTGAGTTCAACATCTTGAATGGTTGGGTCATGCAGCATGCTCAATGAGAATTCTTTACAAATATTTGTCAAACGTTGTATCTATTATCTATCCATCTAGGATAATTAGTGAACCGGTTAAGTAAAGCAAGCCATAGTAATTACCAACACAAACTAATCAAATC
This sequence comes from Bassia scoparia, assembly GCA_008642245.1. Classification (NCBI taxonomy): domain Eukaryota; kingdom Viridiplantae; phylum Streptophyta; class Magnoliopsida; order Caryophyllales; family Amaranthaceae; genus Bassia; species Bassia scoparia. The sequence continues at coordinate 101,471 of SNQN01000836.1, read as the reverse complement.
CAATAACATAATTCCAGAGTTAGAAATGCTGTAAACAAAAAACACATACCCTCAGAAAACATAACATTAGTATAGGGTCAGGCCCAAAAGAAACAAAGAAATTAGCAACCCAACCACAAATGTAGAAATTATGTCAATTATCGATGCGGACATAACAGGCAATATGGCCCAAACAAAGATCTGAGCCCAAAAGGCAAGCAATCTCTTTTGCAGTTTTGCCCCCTGCTTGACTGTATGAGAGTCATTCATAGACTAAGGGAGTTTTAAACCTTAGATTAATGTATTCAACACCTCATTGAGACATACAGTTCCACMAGGTTTAAGTATTACGATCGCAGCTTTAACATTTTCCTACACTGTCGTTTGTCACAATCTAGAACCAGCAGCTTTAACATTTTCCTACACTGTCGTTTGTGACACGATAATCAGAACCAGACAACTAACAATTATTGACCTTTAAATGAATATCTAAGTTTTGCCCTTGTGAAAAGGGTAACCTATGTTAATTTTCCTCACAATTACTCTAAAAATATGATCTTATGGATCATTTTTGGAGGATAGCATTCAATCTTTGATGTGTGACAGTTTTTCCAAAAATCTGTGAGGGTAGATTCTAGTTATAGGGTTTTTGTACTAAGGTTTTGCTTCGCAATAATGCTACTTTGAAATTCGAATGGCTAAGTAATACTTCATACTTTTCGATGTGTGAAGGTTGTTGGGTAGAGTTTGTTAGTTACTACTTCACTACGGTCAATTTTTTATACTTAAACATCCAATAATTAGAAAAACTAATACCTCCAGTATCCAAAACAACAATTTGACAATTAATTTTAGTGTACAAGTAGAACATACTTCCGTCAAAAATACGAAACATGTGAACAAATTTATGAAATGAGATTTTTGAAAAAAAGTGTAAAACACACTTTTAGAATTAGTAGTAGTAGACTAGTAGTAAACAAATTAATAACACTCCATTTTTCCCACTCTGGTCTTGTATTCTGCCTACAGTGTAACATCTTTAAAGGAGAACTCCAAATAAAAACTTAACCATCTCATTTGCTGTCTCTCTCACAATTAATGTTGCATGTTTACTATCATCTTCCATCAATGAACACTTCAATCACCTCAAAATAAATTACAACCTTATAAATACGACATATACATGTACGGTGTTTGTAGTTTGAATTGCTCATAGACCCACAAAAAAGACCTTGGTGTTACATTGTTTCTGTAAATATGACAATGATGACAGTGTTTGTGTTAGTTTGAATTTCTCATAGACACCAAAGAAGACCTGGGTGTATATTTGTTTCCGTCTATTATTTGGTGGTCCTTCAAGCTCTAATATCTATCAGTTGGATTCGCATCAAACACTCTTCATAGCATGGAAAACAACCACAAAGTATCTTGTAGCCTGAATATAAACAGCTAATGCTGAACAGACACAGTCATTATCATCTAATACACCGAATTTAATATCCATCGCACTCATAATTTCAGCAAGAACAAAACCTAGTGTCATGTGTATATACTAATTACACTACAAGAAGATAATAATAAACTACTATCTCCTTGGAATGAGACAACAAGATGAGCAAATGTAGCATAAAAATTATAATCGCACTCAATATAAGTTTCTTCATTTGTTAATGTGCTTGCTTTCTCACAAGATAATATTTCTAATATGCTTCACTTCACTATTTCCTAGTACAATTTTTGAAAAGTACCCGGTAGTATTTTTACTGTTATCAAAGGAAGAGCATACTTCAGAAATAAGGAACCAAAAAAACTTACTACCACTCCATGGATAAAAGGTTGTGAAGGTGGAATTTCTGCACTTTTGCTTGAGCAAGATCTAATCAGCAGAAAAAAGAATCATTAGCATTCTATCAACCGTTCTAAGTAAGAAGAAAGATGTAATCAATAAAAGTGGAGATTAATCATAGAACAGGGTCAAATTCCGATAAGGACCACAAATCACTCACTAAAATCAGTACATGTCATGTAAAGTGATTATAGAAAACAAACCACAACTAATGCTAGGCAACGCATTAATAAGTGATCTTTCAGGTCTTGAAGAACATATCATATGTGATCACATTAGCTGAGCCAAATTCTGAATTAAATTGTCTCAAAAATATGGTACTTCATTGTTGTAATTGAGGTAGTGATTGACATAATGTTTGGTCAAAATGTGAAATACAATAACTACAAGTCTACAAGAGACGGATACTATTTTCTACAAGCAAGCAATTCCAGCTTTCCTAGTTCAGAATACGTAACTAGATTGATACGAGAAATACAGAATACAATGTTACATAGAAACCTTAACATATACACACAAAATTGTAACATAACAATTCCACTTCTTAAGAACTTCAAAACTATGTGACAAAAAGCTTGAAAACGTTTGAATGACCTTAAAGAGCTAACAACTCTTAATACCACATATAAAACTAAACATATGTGATCATGGATTAAAAATAGTGTACATAAAAGTAAAATTTAACTCCGTATATAAAAGAGTTACAAACAGTTCGATATATAAAGAGTTACCAGGTTACCAAACCTAAAAGTTGCTGGATTCATTTTCCCCAGCTAGTGTTCATCTCAAACTAACAGATATATAATGAGATAAGATTTAAAATCTATACAACATATAACATTTCTTGTGAACACAACTAAAAGAGGAGACTTGTTTATCCAGAAGACACAGCACAGTCCAAGTTGCCTCTTTTCTACGCAAAAATATTGATGTTGAGAATGTAAATTGAGATCACAAAGTAATATACCAGTAAGATCCCTTATTAATCAATTGGGTGGATCACATCCTAAACAAAACTTGTTTAGAAAATCGGCAATTACATGTGTTAATGGGTTCATAAAGCTGCCTTTGTAATTTGTCTCCCATGCCACATACAATGTCAGTTTGCCAAAAATCCTTAATTGATTATTTTGATTAATATTATGACAAAACATCAGCTGGGACCCACAAAGATTCATGCCCAACTAATCTAAATTTTGCATCTTTTCGATGTTATTCCTCATTTTCTTGTTAACACATTTATTTCACACTAATTATTTTACAATTTTCACACTTTAGTAATTCAATTAAGATGTTGACATGAAATGTTTAGTCGATCCAAATAATAATTCAAGTACAAGGTGTAACCACTTTGTTTCAAATTATACATAAAGTGATTCCAAAAACTCTTTTATTTCAAACTTTCACCATACTCAATCTGTTCTAAATAGTTATACACATTTGAAATTTACATTGTTTAAAAAACAACGTGAGAGAATCTTTGAAATTTCTCATAATATTATAAAGACAAAATATAACTCGACTTGTTTACTCGTTTCGAAAAATGCTTACAAAAAAGCTCTAATTTCTATATAAATGTAAAATTAAATTTCTAATTGGAAAATAAAAATTTCATTGACATACGTGTCATGAAAAAAGGATAAGAATAATAGTATACTACTTTACAAGTGAGGAGAGTATATTTTTATGACACAAATAATAGTATACTATTTAAGAAGGAGAGTATACTTCAATCATGTATAGAATTGATTATAAAAGCAAATCATTGAAAAAGAATGAAGTCATTCTTTGTGAATTTTTTATAAACACATGACATGGCAAAATACATTTCACACCTATCTTTCTTAAATTCATCAAAATTGGTCTTTATATCTCCTTCTCCTCCACCATCGTACTGTACAGAGTAAGTCAAGTTTTAAAATCCAAAATTACTTATCTATCGTCACATATATATTCATAAGCAATACTTTTCCTAGCAACCATACACCAGTCTCAACTCTCAGAGCCATTCATATCTCCTCGACTCCCCCATTGATCACATAAGCAATAAGTAAACTTGAAACATCCATAAGTCGATAACACTCTCATTAGTTCATTAATCAAGAACAGTTATCCGCTCTAGTTCTAGCCCTTGATCATGAATAGAGTAACCAGAAGGGGCCAAATAAGAATAAGTCTCATTTTGTAATCCTCCAAAGAGTTTTGACCACATAATAGTTGGTATAAGTTCAACATAAAAAATCCTTAGCCGATKCTTGCAAAGGGAAATAGCATAGCATGAGATCTCACCTTAACCAAAAAGYGGAGGTTACAACTGCAAGAAAAKAAAGAATCAAAAGCTTACAAAATGGAGGTTACAAATGTGTGTTTCCTCTCTTTTTCTGCTAAATTGAGAAAGTAGTGCCCCAACTATAAATAAGATGGCGTTGACATAAGTTCTTACTAATTCATACTAATCCAAAATTGTTTTGGAGAGTGTCAACTCTATATAGCCAAGATTGCCTGCTAATATAGCAGCATTTGACGATCTTGGGTTACAATTAGTGCAAAGTCACAAGTAGGAGAAGGTGAAGGGATGACAATAAGATGTGCACTTTGTTTCCAAACAACAACTGGGCACTAAGCAATTCAAGCAATGCACAGAAATGCATTATAATCCACATAAAAAAGAAGCCTAGTAAAGCTGCTTGGTATTTCAAGTGTTTTAAACATTCACATTTTTCTTTATGGCACATCCAAACCAAGTAACCAACATTTTACTTTCATCTCAAGTACATTTTTCGACATCACCTTCAAACAAAGCAACATATAAAAGCCGTTTGAAAATAGATAAACCACCCAAGTCAAGCCACTTCTCACAAATTTGTACACCATATTATCAAACATCAACCAAGAATTTTATCATATACTTGTGATATGCGGTATATATTCAATTAKTACTATAAATCATTCTGCAAGCAAAGGTACTTTAACCATGAGATAMCACTGGCACTACCAGATAATAATGTTATTATTCCAAAAAATGAACCTTTTGCAAAATAATGTACCTCTTGAGTACGATTTCTTATTGATGCGAGAAGCCATATACTGCAAAAGGCCAATGACTATGATTAGGACTGAAACTGGCCACTAGATAGTGGTGGATGACCACAAAATAGCTTCATTTCTTTCCCTTAATATCTCCCTATTACCTATA